>JAPZEB010000014.1:17153497-17170924 GCA_029783705.1 Chaetodon striatus | reverse complement strand
GTGTGTTTTCTGTTTTTATTGCTTTTATCTTGTTTTATTTGCTTTGTCTTTTACCAGGTTTTGTAAAGCACTTTGCAACTGTGTTTTGAAAGGTGCTATATTAATAAAGTTTATTATTATTATTATATCATGTTCACCACATTTATGTCAGTGAGGGTAGACTTATGTGGTCTTGTGACATTTAAATTAGTGGGCATTCATTTGTAATTGCTGATCTGTCCTTTTTAATTTGAGGAAGGCAAAGAAGTTAGGTATTAGAAAGCAGAACACAGATTGTGTGCTATTTAATAAACACTTGGTAAAAACAGTGTTACAGTGTACCGCAGCATTTGAGTGTTTGTCCTCATCAGTCTTGTCCCTGGTCTCAAAGCCCCTCTTCTCCAGAGATGGGACTGGCGGGCTGGCTGGGTAGGTGGGTGTTCTGAGGGATCAGGGGACCAGACTGGTGGGGATAGGTAAACACAGCTGGGGACACACTGCTCTGGTGGGTCTGCGGCTCAACGGCCGCCTTCACACATTTATCAGCGTGTTTGCTCAGGGGATGTGCCCTAATCTTCACACGCTGATCTCTGTGCCGAGCCTTCCCAGAGGCCCCAACAGACTGCGGATAAAAGTGACCCCGTGCACAGTCACAGCCTCGCTAATTCCTCCATGGCTAAACTTGAATGTTATTCTCTTTATAAAGGCCTATAAAGGTCATCTATGGATCTGTCAGTGTGTGTGTGGTTAAATCTCTCTGTGGGTGGGATGGCCCTGGTAATATATACTAAATTCTAGATCATAATCTGGCTCTTTTTTTCTGAATATGCTGCCTACAAATGAAAAGACCATTGTCATGAAGCATCAGAGTTTACCCGCCAAAAAGATTAGCAATGACATATAAAAAAAATTGGAATATTTTGGCACTTGCTGCTTTCATTATTCTCACTTAGGAGTCACCTTTTTTCAGTCACAGGTAGCTGTAAGTGGGCTACGTTAATGTCCCCGGTGATCAGGTTCTTTCTGATTATTGAGTTGGTTATTGTCCAACTCAATTATCAAGGGCTTCAAGTGCTGCAAACTTCTCCACTTCTCTGTCTGTGTATTCTACCACAAGCTTTCCAGTGAGCTTTGAGTTTGGATCAACTTTGATTATAGAGCGCCATCTACTGGTGAATATTTGTGCTGTGGTGCTCTCTTCCTGTTGGGAGAATAGATGCTGTGAATTAAGGCCGTTATAGGCTGTAACAACTCGTAAGGATATACTAGCCTATAAAGAGCAGGTTAAGGCAGCATTTATATATTTAAGTTTGTTTACATGGGGGAATCAGAACGTTTTAAAACATTTTATGGCCAAACAAGAACTGACATTCATTGTATGTTCCCTTTATTACTTTATTGTGTTTATTTTCTTGTCAGAAATGTAATAGAACATCCACATGTCTTATTTAAAAAAAATATATATATATATGTACATTACACTTCCTTGAAACCAAAAGGATCATAGAAATATTGAATATTAAAAGTGAAAATATTAAAGGCCTTTTATGTGTGGTTTTTGTTACATTTCCTTTGTTCCTGAGAACAACCCTGCTTAATTTTTATCATTTATCTAATATTATTTTCAAATACAAATGACACATATATACACATTTTAATTATAATGCTAAAAAAGCATAAATGTAATGTTTATGTATTGTCTATCTACCAATACATTTGTGTTTTATAAATTGGAAAATGACCACACTAAACTAAACTAAACTAAACTAATGAAATGTATTGTGTTTTGAGATATATTGGTATTTCATGACTTTACATGTCATTTCCACCACAGTATACAAAATTTAGAGTTTAGAGTATGTATATGGTGAAGTTAGGTAATATGTGACATCATCAGATTCAGATAAAATGGTGCATATAAGGTTTTACATAATGGGCTCTTTAAACATGAGAACATTACAACAAACATGTTACTATATTTCTTAAAATGTGTTTTACATTAAATAATCATTTTTATCGGCCTGAGGTAACTAGGAAGGGCAGAGCAAAGATTTTTTTTAAATCACTGGTCCCAGAACTTGCAGTGTAAGCTATGTGGCATGTTGATTTTCTCTTTTTTGGTAACATGAGCACTGCAACAAACAATAAGAGTATAACAACAAACATGGTTGTGGGATATTGAATTTATTTACAGTTTGACTAACAATCAAAATATTTTCACAATACACTTTACTTTTTATGAGAAAGGGTTTTGACTGAATACTTTGTGCATTCAGGTAAAATGGGACAAGAATTAAGTTGAAATGGAAAGTCTGAAACCACGTGCCATAAAATCACGCGTTATGCTATTGTGTGCCACGCTGTAGTAACACAGATATTTTTTGTGTTTTTATTTATATTTATGTTGTAAAAAAAAAAGTTTAAGATGATGCCATGAGTCAATGTTAGCCACAATAGACCAGAGTTAGCCATTGTTACACATGTGCAAACACACACATGCACAACCATTGTAGACAAGAAGGTAACAAGGAAACAAGCAGCAAAAGAGCAAAGCGTGTCAGAAAAGCTGATAGATTTTCACCTCAACATGTTATTGGAGGGAGGGGGGTCTTGACGTGTTTGAAGTACTGAAGTACTTGGCAACATATTTTCCTATAGACATAAAAGAGAAATACGTAACAACTTCTAAAAGACACACCAGATAGTGTTCAGAATTTTATGTGGGGCAATCTACCAAAAGTGTCCCACACTAGCTGACTTCACCTTAATTGCTGACCTCAGCAAAAGTAATGCTGCAGGAGAGCACATGGCTGGAGGACAGTTAGCTCCATGGAGAGAACTGAAATGAGACAAAAAAAAAAGTAAGATTATGTTTACTGGCTGTCATTTCCAAACAGCTCATGTTTCCTTAGAATGTACCAAAAATAAGACAAACAGCATCTGGTAGCCTAAATTTAATGCTATCGTAAAAACAGACATTAGGAACATGTCATGGGATTTTTTTTTATTTTTATTTTTGTAGTCATTCCTGTCACTTTTTAAATTGTGGTGGAAAGATGTGGTAATGGAAATGACAATACCAGTGTTTTAATATTAAAAATATTGCATCAAGAAATTTCTCAAAAAATGTTTGATTTTCTTAAAAATACATAAATAAATTATTTTTGTTTTAAATCAGAGAACCACTCTGACATTTCCTTGCAAGACAATAGTTAATCCAGATGAACATTTTCCTTCAGTGTCTTTTTTCTTCTGTCGGATGAGCGAGAAAAAAAAACGTCCTTTCGGCTTCCGTCTACGTCGCGTAAGCGCTTGACGTCAGCATAACAACAACCTGTCATGACAGCTTGTATGGGGGAAAAAATATCGATTAAGATATCAAATCATATAAAATCTGTTTCACCTGGATGTAACATTCCTTCTATAAGGTAAGAAGTGGAAACTTCAGATCTCAAAAAACAAACCCTAACTTCCATCGAAGTAGCATAAACAAAAGGGAATTGACTGTGTAGCCAACAAGCTAACCTAGCATTAGCTCATGTCTGTATCCTGAGGTTGCCTAGCGGCGCTGAGGTAAATGTGAGATAAATGTCGAGACGACTTTTTCAGGCTAATAATAACTATAGTCCAATCACCTGCTGATTAATTTTGCCACTGTCAGTAATACAACAGAGCGGGGAGAGCTGTCTTCTTACTAGCTAACCGCCCGGCGTAAATCGACAACATAGCTTACTATGCTAGTTTTGCTAACTAGCTAACATCAAGCTAAGCACCGATCTCTTGTTAGCTGTTAACTAAAGTTAACGACATTGTCACTCCTTCTTTATATATGCTGCTAAAACACATGTATGCTAAATGTTAGTATGCCAAACGTTAATTATATTTAATAACGTTATTTGTTTACAGCCTCCAACTACTATTGTATACCAGTGGTGTAACGTTACAGTTAAATAGCCGTGCACTAACGGTAAGGACCGTGAGAGTATAATGTTTCCTAATGGCTGGCTAGCTAGCTGTATTGCTCATTTAGTAACCACTGATGTCCGTCACATGAATAGTTAATTCGCCGGCTGTCTAGCCACATCGCTGTATTTTTGAGCTGTGTGCACAGTCAGCGAATTAAACGAATGCCTTTTGGGTGGCATCAAGGACTGCACCTAATTCGCCCCAAGACGCGCATTGCAGGTGCATTGCAGTGAGTGCATGCCGTGAATGTTGACATAACTATGCATGCACTGTGTCTCTGATCTAGTGTGTGAGATCCAGGAGGGACAGGGCATTCTTGGACCTGTCAGTTAGCCAGCCGAAGAGACGGGGAACAGGATAGGGAAGCAGGGCGAGGCGGGCCCCGCGGAGCCGGTGGAGAAGATGGCCGGCAGCCCGGAGAAGAGTTCCACCGCGCAGGAGCTGAAGGAGCAGGGGAACCGGCTGTTCCTCTGCCGCAAGTACCAGGAGGCTGCTACATGTTACAGCAAAGCTATTGTGAGTAAAGGAAATAATACCAATGGTGGAAAGGTGTCACCTTAACCAAAACACATTGAAATAGTACTGTCTTTGTTAGAGAAATACAATGGATCAATTTTCCTTGTAAGCTTAGTCTACAGTGCCATGATGTTACAGTGCATGTGTATTGTCTGATATGTCCTGTCTCCCAGAACCGTAATCCATCGGTAGCAGTCTACTACACCAACAGGGCTCTGTGCCATGTGAAGCTGCAGCAACATGACAAGGCTCTGGCAGACTGTAAGCATGCACTGGAGCTGGACAGCCAGTCAGTCAATGCTCACTTCTTCTTGGGCCAGTGTCACTTGGAGCTAGAGAACTACGATGAGGCCATCGGCAACCTGCAGAAAGGTTAGAGCAAACTACCAAATGATGGTGAAACTTTCGCAACATTATGTGGTAGTGTGTAAAAGCAGCTTGCTTATATATTGCTTAATCTTTCTTATATATTTCCTCATTTTATATTTAAGTCGATGTGTCTATTTTTTTTTTTTTTAACTCTAGTGGTAAAGTGGGGTTTTTTTTATCAGCTCTTCCTCTCTGAGACACTTTATGGGCACAGCATATGTTTGCTGGGATGTCTTACTGTATGCTGTGTCAGGGTTTCTATCATTAAAATAATAATACTCTACATTTAAAGGGGAATTTGTAGATATCTAAATCACTGGTATGCCTTTTACAGAGCGAGAGATGTCACAAAGAAAACTGTAGGCAACACTTAAATAGTAAACCAGTGTTGCCGTTGTGATGTGTCCTACAGCTTATAACCTGGCAAAAGAACAGAGGCTGAATTTTGGATATGACATCCCCAGCGCCTTGCGCATTGCAAAGAAGAAACGTTGGAATAGCATCGAGGAGAAGCGCATCAACCAGGAAAACGAGTTACATGCTTATCTGACTAAACTCATACTGGCTGAGAAGGAAAGGTGAGACTTTGGAGCTGCAATCAAATATATAATATTTGTTCTGGTTGGAGGTGTAATTTATAATAACTTTGTGTTCATGCAGAGAACTTGAAGAATACAAAGAGAAACAGGATGACAATCAAAATGGAGGTGATGCTGCCAAGATTGCATCAAAACATGTACGTTTTATTTATGTCTTGGATTTACTCAGTTGTCATGGTTTTTATGAACAAATCTAGTAATGATATATTCTAACTGAATATTTATGAATGTGTCTGCTAACATGGGAATGTGACCTACTTAGGACAAGTATCTAATGGACATGGATGAGCTCTTCTCTCAAGTGGATGAGAAAAGAAAAGTGAGTATAAAAACGAGGCCATTATTATTACTATCATTGGAACATGTAATAGATCATAATCATATTTATTCATTCAGTCATTTCCCATAACTCCTATAATAGGAGGACTGGAGTTTATCCCAGCATGCACTGGTCAGAAAGCAGGGAAACATCCTGCATAGGTCACCATCATCCATTACAGGGCTAACAAACAGACAGGCTGATCACATTCACCCACACAAATGCATCTTTGCTAACAGTACACACCTACTTCACACCATCTTTTTTTGATCGTTGACATAGCAACAAGAGAAATAGGTCTCAGATTAATGTGCAGTTATGATGGCTTAGTTGAGATTTATTAATTTTAGCACGTCTTGTCTGCATTGTTCCTGTGTTGTATATTCAGATGATCTGCTGCCATTAATTCTTGTGAGTGCATCTGTGAAAAAATGCACCTATAAGCAGACAGTTATATCCTATTTCCAGCCCAAGCTGTTTCTATGGTAACCATCACTATTTCTTCGCCAGGGCTTGTAGCGTTTAATTATCCCTGCTATAGATAGGTGTTGACTGAAATGAGGTAATGTCATGTAATTGACGGTTGAAGTGGCACCACACTGACCGCCAACAGGGTGTTTTTCACCTGTATGTGACGGAAGATCAGAATACAGGAAGGGTGTATTATAGAATATACACTATTATATTATAGAGTATTGCACTTTTTTTTTTTAAACAGGTTGATTCTATTTTTATTTTTAGTGATGTGGTTTCAGGGGACATTAGTGTGGATAGTAATGGCAAGCAGCAATTTGTCATTAAACTGTAACACACCCTGTAAGGCCAGGAAAAGAAAAAATTCAAACTATCTCACAGTGTTATGGCAGCAATTCGGGTATTAAATCCATATATCTCTTAGCATTACATCGGTGTGACTCCTGCTGCCTTTTGTCGTTCATTCAGAAGCGGGAGATCCCAGATTACCTGTGTGGGAAGATCAGTTTTGAGCTGATGAGGGAGCCCTGCATCACACCCAGTGGAATCACCTACGATCGTAAGGACATAGAAGAGCACCTACAGGTAAAACACTCGTCAGCTACATGCAGGGTTCATTTGTTTTTCTTATGACCGTTGATTTAGTAATTGCTTCTAACATTAACACACGATACTCAGAAATATTGTGTATTTATTACATGAATATAAAGTAATAAAATTGATAGCTTACTATAGATTGAATTTTATTGAGTGTTTCAAATACAATACACTATACAATACAGCAGTTTCATTACGTAACTGTGCATTATCTGTCCACTAGATTTAGCCATGTAGACATATAGACTTTCAGTATAGGGCACTTTTATCAGATTTTGTGAGTGCCATAAAATATACTGAACATTGAGTTTTTAAAATGCACAAACTGAAATTTAATTTTCAAAGAGGGGAATTCAGATCACATAATTAAAGTTTTCAGAGTCAAATGTTTCAGTACTACAAAATAGTGTTGTCAAAAATACCCATTTATTGATACATGTTGATTCTAAATACTTGAAACAGATTCAGCACTCGCTTTCCGCAGCGTCGATACATCGGTACCAGCTGTGCTTTGTAGCTCTTTCTTATTGTTAATGTTTACTACAGTCATTCTGCTGTTTTCTGCTACAAACCAAGTAAGGAAAAGTCGTTGCTGTCATGTCATAGCCTTGTTTGATGTATCTTTTAGTAAAAAAATTGAATTATAGGATTGTAGGATTTTATTAGGATACCCGTTAGCTGATGCAGAACATCAGCTACTCTTCCAGGGGGTCCACACAAAACAGTAAAGACATGACAACAGATTAGACACTTGCAGACAAAACAACCAATGCCCTCAATGTCAGTTTTGCATGTTTTTCAAGGTATTGTATCGAAGTAAGACATTCCAGCATCATGACAACACCACTACAAACTCAGTAGTACTTAAATTTCAACATATTTAGTAGTGGTTAATAGGGCTGAGTGATAAATGACTATGTACGATAAACCGATATATTTTCAAGTAAGATATACATTTAGACAACACCATTTATATTGATATAGGGTCAAGATGTGTTACATAGCACATACCAGTGTGCATCTCTCCTCTCTCACACTCGCCACCCAGCTCCGCCCCACTCTCAAGTTTTCTAGCAACACTAAGGGTGTTTTCACACTTAGTCCTTTTTAGCCCTCTAAGCAGACTGAGAGTGGTGACTCAGCATTTTTTGGGCATATGTGAACAGTCCGAGAGAACTCTGACTCCTCTGAAGCGAACAATACTCAGATCACTTTTGAAGGAGGTCTGAGTTTTGTTTGCTTCAAGTCTGCGGTGCGGTTCACTCAACCAGTGCATTGAGAACACAACGTGCTCCAGGTGCGCTTTGCTCTTTGCCATTGTATTTAGCCCTCTAGATCACATGCTGTTGCACTGGGACGCTTGAAAAAACGACAAATCCGTGTTTTGTAATGCTCGTAAGGACGCAGAACGAGGAGTAGTTTGGTCCACGGAAGATTCTGTACGTCTCCACATGTGGAATGTAGAGTATGTCAAGGAGCAACAGTCTACAGCACAGAAGTGCCACAGGTTTCCTCCAGTTATAAGTTCATAACCACACTGCAGTGCCACGTCAAAGTAAAAACAAAACTACATCAATATGTATTATATATAGGTTATAGTGTGAACACAAAAAGAACTGAGGCCCCTTTCTGTTGGTCCACTTTTTGGTACACTTCAAGTGGTCTGAGTTCAGTTTGCTTCAGAGGGGTCTGAGCTCTCTTGGAGTGTTCACATATGTATAAAAAATGCTGAGTCACCACTCTGAGTCTGCTCAGAGGGCTGAAAAGGACTAAGTGTGAAAACACCCTTAATTAGTCCACAGTGCGACATCGGTCTCTATGTTACACATGCTACATTACGCGGACAAATTGTCTCTTGCTCCCTCCCTCCCTCGGCCTCTCTGTTGATGCTCTGTGCATAAATGAGATTAAAAGCCTAAATAAATGAAAAGATTTAAATCATTTTCCAGAACTAGATTCATTTGAAAGAGCATGGAAAACAAATGTTTAACTCCCCCCACAAAGATTTTTAATTGTTCCGAACTACAGTGGATTTCGGCCTTCTTCATACTTTTATACTCATGTTATAGTTTTGTGTCCTGTGCTGCAAACCTTTAAACCTCTGTCACTCCAGTGCTATGTGCAATAAGTTAACTTACAACCCTGCTATTGATTCTTTATAACTTTCCATTTACATGTTGTGCAGCTGTCAGACAGTCACAGTCTGTTTTTCTAAAAGTGCATGTGACATCTCAAACGTGGCTTTGACTTGCCCATTTTATAGAAAAAACTGAGATATATATCGTGTATCACCATTCAGCCCTGAGATTACTAAGATATGACTTTTTGTCCATATCGCCCGGACATAGGTGAGAGGTTGGGGTCATTTGCTGAATTTCTATGAGACCAGGGTGGAATTTTGTGAAGCGCTCTTGCAGAGTGTTGTCCTGCACACACTGTTTTAAAACTATAATTTGTTTAGTTATAGTCTGTACTCATTTGAATCAGCTGTTTGAGGCAGGGCCATTATGTCCTCTTCCCTTGCTGTTTTTAAAGGTCCCCTCTGTTGCATATGAAAATGCATATGGTGGTAATTGACTGGTGCACTTTAATATCTGTCACTATTACATAGCCAAACCACAAATCCCAAGAGGAAATAGCATGTGGTTCTACATCTTGTACTGCCTCCTATGGTCACTTTAAGTAGTGATATTTTATCGCGGGCAGTAAACAATCGAAGAAATTAGTGCATTTGCAAGCATCTTTGAGTATCCTGAAAAGTGCTATATAGATCCAGTGTATTGTTAATATTATTACTACACTGTTTTCATATATCAGCAATTTAGTTTTTTTATTTTTATCAGCATAAAATACAAATGCCACAATGTTGTTAGAGCTTCCAATGGTGACCTCAAATCTCCAACTTTTTTACGTGGAGTTTTTGGAATCTGAGACCAATAAATGAGGACGTGTACCTTTAAAGTTCATCATTTAAGGATTTTTGTTGTGCCACAAAAAAATAGAATTTTCTTTTGTACAAACGCTCCTACGCCTCCTCTCGCTGTGTCCCATCATTCAAACAGCAGTAAACAAGTTTGTCACCGTGTACAGTACTGAGTGTTCACCAACAAACTGCTGCTCAAAAACAAAATGTCATTTTTCTCGTCTCTCATTAATCTCTGCAGGTGTGGGATGTCGACTCATCGGTGTCATTGCTGGAACTTTTTTGGAATTGTTTCTTTTGAGATCTTGTTTTTATGCAAAAATGCCTGCACACAGACTTCAACAGACCACTCAGCTGAAGTTTCCCCACATCAGAAAACTTGAAACACAAAGGCCTGCTTGACACAACAGGCTCTCAAGATGGCGGTCTTAGTGTTTCAGAGGGTGTAACACTGCAGGGCATGGTACAGAACGTATTTCACTAAATTAGACACGATTTCATCACTGTTTACACACCTGGGGCAAAGACATGCTTTAAAATTCAGAATGAGGAGTCAACAGACATACAGTAACCAGTAGGCTAATGAAAACATGCAGAATATTAAAGGAGGGGAGGCTTTGTGAAACTGAGGTGTGCAGATAAGCTATTCTAAGTGCTCATGTTAGTCTTTAATGCAAATATGAACTGGCAGATTTTATTGTTTTTGACAAGAGTACACACTTTGTAATTCAATCATTTCCAACTAACGTCCCAACTTTTCGTCTGTACTGATCTCAGAGAGGACACAAGTTACATGATTCCTCTTTTGTTTAGGCCAAATGCCCAGAGGAGCTACAACAATGACACTGATGAGTCGACTTCCCAAACCTGCACGGCCTAATAAGAGACGAGGGTGACATTTGTTTTCCCAGATTTTGGGCAGCACTGAAGTGGCTGAATATTCAGTGCATTGTGACAAAACTGTTTATTGCTATTGGAATAATTGGACACAAAGAGAGGAGGTGTGGGAGCAATTCTGCAAAACAAAATCATATTTGTTGTGGCACCTGCAACCTTGCAAAGGCACCAAATCCTAAATGCAATAATTGTCAGCAGATAAGCGAGAAAAATCTATCTGCGACGTCTGAAGAAGGTTCAGTTATCAGAACAACAATAATGACTTGTTCCCGCACAGATAATCAGCTCATTTCCATAAATTAATGTTTCCCTTCTCGTTATTGATGACTGCATACCAAGGTTCAACAAATGTAAGCAGTGCTGAGTTATGATTTGAAATAAATGCGCAGTCATGCATTCCAAGGGAGGGATTTATATTCTTTACCCTTCAGCAGAAATATCAGCAGAGCTATCGTTTGTTTTTCTCCCCTCCCCGGTGCACTATTTACCAGCTGGGAGGAAGTAAATCTCTTCATCTAAATCAATTAATCAAACAACAAACCACAGTTTACTGAAGAAAGATGAAGCCCTCATAATCATAGAGTGTACTCAAACATGAATGCAATGGAAAAACAAATTAGCCCAGGTTAAATACTGCAACCTTAAACATGGCAGACGAACAATGTTTAATTCTCGTAATTAGCATATTTTTGTATGAGAGGACCGAATAACATATGAGGTTAAAAAGTAGAGTCGTGACTGACCGATGCTTTGTGTAAATACACACGATATAAAAAGTATATACACACACATCTTTCACCCAACTTGCTGGGAGAACGAACAAATTCCCTGTACAGTCACACACATCATTAGGCTAAGCAACAACAGCTGCAAACATATGGTGCAATACAAACACCGGTGGAGTGTTTGTATACTGTAGCACCATTTCATCGGCATCAGGCAAACTTAAAATTCTAACCTGCCAGCTCCATGTAGTTGCAAATAATGTTTGTTAAATACATGGAGACAGTGTTTCAATCAAAGATTTACAGACAGCTGAGGAGAAACACAACCAGAATATTAATCTGTGGCTTTAGTCACACTTCTGCTTTTCAACTGATCAGTTTTCCTGGTTTTTTTTTTGTTTGTTGGTTGTTTTTTTTCACTCAGGGGTGCACTGTAAGGATAGGCAAACCAGACAAATGTTTGTGGCCCCCCACATGATCAAAGGGGCCCCTGATGGCCATTCATATTGTCACATTCTGCAATGAAGACTAAAGGCTCCTTTCACCTCCCAAAAGGCACTATACAGTGCACTGCCACTGACCTAAAAGGGGGGGCCTTGTAGCCATAGATATAAAAACATTGATGCCTCGCTGTCTGTTCGCTAGTTACAGGTTGTCTATGTGCACATTAAATCTTATTATATAGGGACGCTGTTAATTTTTACAGCTGTTTTGGATTTAGTCCTGAGATGAAAATGCTTATTAGTTTTAGTCACATTTTAGTCACTTTTATCCTTCATAGTTTTAGTTGACGAAAATTCAATACAATTTAGTCAACGAAAATTCATGACAATATAGGGGCTGTAGACATGTCGCATCTTAAACTGCCTAAAAAACGTAAGGTCGGGCGCTGGGCGTGTAGTGTGTAGGTCTATTGTTTGTGGGCATATCGTCTGTGGGGCACATGTAATGCTCTGTCAGCTCTCCACCAAAATGATCAACTTTCCCATATGTACTATAGATATGATATTTACAGAAGAAGAAAAAGGTATCCATCAGCTGTGATTAGTTCTTCGTCACATGCGGTGAGCGCTGCTGCGTTCCAAAAGATGAAGTCAGTTTATCTCAGGGCGCATCTGTTGCACCCTGAAAAGTAGGCACTCTGGAACACGTGCGCATCACAATGCCGGCACTCTGGCGAAAACAATGAATTTGAGGGCGCAAAAAACGTGACGTTTTCTGGTCATCATGTATTCTATATGTTTTTTTTTAATTTTTAAACTGATCCAATGAGGCTAATTCGTGTATAGGAAATGTCACACTGACAGACTGTATAAAAATTTCATTAAGACAATATTTTTCCTCAACTACAAATAATTTCTGCACACTTACAAACTGTCATTTCTCCAGCAGTTTCTGACAGGTTTAAGAGGTGATTTATGAGCACACACTTAATGATCATCACTTGAAAAGCTCAACATCTCTTTATTTATGGTCTCAACTACTTTAATCGCTCAAATAACTAATATGAGACAACTATGATTTGTACCCAGGTTCATTGTAAATGTGACTTATCCATCTCACTGTTAGAAAAATAACTTCATTAAAGCCTGAATTCTTTTGAATTCTGCAACATGACAGTCTGGAGGTTTAAATGCATGTCTCACAGAGTTAAAGATTAAAACTACACTTTATCTCTGTCAGAGAAAATTCAGCTAAGTTCAGACTGTTTACTTACAACACAGCTACACTCACAAATAACTGAGCCTCCAACCTGCCTGTCAAACAGCATCAACCCATAAACCTTCGCCAGTCCAGACCAAATGGAGTCCTGCAGAGATCAGCGATGCTTGCTTCACTGCTGTTCAGCAGCTAACGATCGGAGCTAACTGCTAACAGCCACCGCTGTAACTAACAGACTCCACAGATCCACCAATGGCGGACATTGCTCCAGTGGGAGTGTTTCTGCTGGCTAGCGAAACAGACTATTTACTGGAATTTACTAGCCTGTTGCACATTTGAAGATAATAACAAGCACATTTGTTCTCGGCTTTCAACGTCCAATAGTCCACCACTAACATTTTTGTCGCATCTCATGTTGTCAATTAAAATGAACCATAGATTTTGTCTTAGTTTGTATTATCAAGATCTGTTTTTAGCTCGTCATCGTCTCATTGTCATCATAGAAAAAACGTTGACAAAAATTTTTCGTCACAGTTTTCGTCAGTGAAATGAACACTGGTCTCCAAAAGTATTATCAAAGGAAAATGAGCAGATATAAATGCTTGAGTAACAAGAGTTTAACACTTCCTTTTAACGATGAATTATTTTCCACCACATAACATTAACATTTAGTAATTCAGTTCCTGTAAGCTTAACACATACTCCTCCCTTGAGCATCCAGTAGTGAGTTTAGCCTTAATATCAAGATTCTTATTAAATGGAGACGCAACTTTTTTCCTACAACACATATTTTAGAAGCCTATGAGTATAAAAATGAGTCATTGAAATCAGTTAGGAAATTTAAACATGCTTAAAAGTAATTTTTATTCAGAAAACCACAGCTCTCCCATTCACCTGCATTTGTTTCCAGGCAGATCTTGCTTTCTTTAATATGATGACGATGTTGACATATCACCGCAATGGGCTGACGCAGTCGGTGCAGCATCTACGCATATGTGTCTATGCATGTTGCTATTGTATGACAACTTGATACCGTCAGTAGGCCTGCAGTGTTAGAATTAACATCAGCACAATGAAACCAGATTTCAATGGGTGTCTTTGCTTTGGGGCCCCCTGAGACTCGGATCCACACTGCTTTGTATATTTATAATAAACACTTTCACACACAGGTCTATCTATACATCCCATATCTATGCAGCCAGTAGCCTATAGAAAACAGGACTCACTGTTACCCTGGAAACAGCCTGATGCAGATTCAACAAGGTGCTGGGTATGTTCCACAGGGATCTTGGTCAGTGCTGACTCCAGCAGATTCCTCAGCAGCAAATTCTCACACATCCTGTTACACCTTATCGTAAAAGTGCTGTGCTGAACTCTGGGGAGTGCTACAGCCATGATCATAGCTCTAGCCTGAAAGGATACGGTATTTAAACCTCCTTGAATACCACTGTAGTGCAATAAAATCAGACAGTATGTCCAAAGTTTAATTTCAGGGAAAAATGCATATTTGTGGTGTTCCCAGAAATTATTCAGAGCATGAAGTGCTTCTCATTATGACAAACACCGTGGCTTCCTAAAGGGTTTTGGAGGGTGGCTGAGTCAGCCATGATGATAGGCAGAAACACCTGCTAGCCTAGCGGTAACTCATCTCCCTGAAGAATAATGTAACATGTTGAAAAGGGCTGTTCTCATAGCCTGGATAAACTGTTCAACAGACTGAGTGAGGAGCATTAGCTAATAGTTTATTTAAACCAGTTAACACAAACTAGTGAGTTAACCCTTAAAATCCACATTGTCGAGGCTCATTATTTCTAAATAATTAAATTCTCTGTGGGTTTATTTCACAGTTTACTCCCTCTCAGTCTGCTTATACACCTGTGTCTGACATTTGCTCTTACAGCGAGAGGAGGGCTGCATTAAAACTGACAAGGCACATTATTCTGCCGGAGGTGTCCCTATTAAAAGCTTGGACTGTGGCCATGAAGAGAAAGACCAATGTTTCAGCAGCACCAAAATTGAAAAGTGGCTGATGGTGTGCCACTCGTTTTAGCGGCACATGCCCATTCTTTACTTTACTTCACTTCACTTTATTTATTTGACAGGAACAGTGCATTTTAATAACATTTCTGAAAGTATGCCAGAGTTAGGCTCATTTTCATCTGTAGTCCCCAGACAGGCTGACATCATAAATTAAATTATGGAAAATACAGTCAATGATAAAAGCAGTGAAAATTTACAGATTTAATTTTTAATTTTTTTAAATTTTATATACTTAATTCAAAAAATGATTTCACTCTGTTGTCATTTTACATATACACACAGGTCTGAATACACATACATGCATCAAATGGAGAGATGTCAGAGTGAGGGGGCTGCCCATGGACAGGCCCCGAGCAGTTGGGAGGTTTGCCTTGCTCAAGGGCACCTCAGCCTTGCCCAGGAGGTGAACTGGCACCTCTCCAGGTACCAGACCACGCCCCATATTTTGGTCTGGGCGGAGACTTGAGCCAGCGACCCTCCGGTTCCCAAGCCAAGTCCCTATGGACTGAGCTACAGCTATAAACTGTATGTTTCTGTATGTTCCACTGTCATATTCTTGACATATGTTAATTATAACATGCTTTGTCCGCCTTCTGCTTAGAAGTGGTGAATTTAAACTCACATCAGCTTAATATCCCACAGCCTCTGGTTTTGTTTGACATCTAGTGTCATTAGCACAATCAGCTTGTTTCCTATAATACGTGATCTGATTTGACTGACATAATTCTGAGTTGGGTACAGCCCTACTGTATTCTGTTACAGTTACAGTTTAAATTGGTGGTATTCTGAATAAAGTTACTCTCTTTAAAAATACATTACTTGAAGGGATTACTTCATTTGTTTTTATTGTATATGCTTTTACATTGTGTTCTAAATGAACGCAACACAAGCGAGCGTCAGTTTGATTGCACTGCTTGCTTATTGGAATGTCCCAAATGGCCGCAAGTGCCGCTGTTTTGAGCTGAACTTTTATTGGACGCCCTGTTTCTATTTATACCCGTCGCTCGTGAAATTGAATAAGGAGCACACAACAACCACTCACTTAACTACAAAAACCTAAATACAGTGGCAGCTGGCTGGAGGGAGATCACCAGGGCTCAAAGTTTTTGGTAAATAACCATCACTTAGCAACCTACTTGCTGTTGGCTATACTGTATGTCATTTCCAGTAAATATCACAATATTAAACATGTTTTTAGAGGAACAGTAAAGGCATACCACTCAGGATCAACACATGCCACTACAACAATCACAGCATGCCATCCACCACTTTTCAATCTCAGTGTCAATGTTAAGTTTTGGTACACTGTGTTTAACGACTCAGCTGGTACTTGATGGGCCATCTACGGCTAGATCTGATGACGTGAATTAAAAAGTTGCAAACAGAACTGAGTAATGCTGTCATGATACCAGGACTTTAAAGTTTGATCCAATACTAGTAATGAAAGAAAAAACATTTTGATATCTCTTTTGATCCCACAGCAAAAAGTAAAAACAGTCCGAGGCACGCACAACTAGTGTTTCCTTTTTACAACAAACATTAGTTCAAGACTTGCCATGGCTCAGATTACTGCCCACTCTGACATCCACCTGCGTAGTGCTGACTGCTTGTGCCTCTGCCTCCAGTCATGTGGTGGGTTTGCTGCTGGAAGGAATGCCATAACAGCCCAGCTCATTCTCACTTTTAACTCCCCAAATACCGCCGTTTTGTCTGTGATGCTGACGTCAGACACTGACGCACAGAGGATTCTTCTGTGGCAGTATGACTTGCACCAGGCACATCCATTTTAGAGGAAACAACACAAGTTGTCAAATATCACTGCTTTGTCAGTGGATGTCAGCGTCAGACACGGATGCACAGAAGCACCGTTTGTAACAGTATGATTCGCATCAGTCAGCAGCAGTTTGTTACACCACAACCAACTTCTGTAAGAGCAAGACAGTTTGTGAAGGGAGGGCGAGAAGGATGGTGGATGAGTCAACAAAACTGGACTTTCACCTGAGAGCCTGCTGTTCATTCCCCATGTAAATTTAAAGCCATACCATGATGTTTTTTTCCTAAAACTAAACATGTGTTTTTGTTGCCTAACCCTTACTATGAACTTTTGTTTTCTAAACTTTAGGAAATGAAGAAAAAATGAAGTGTTTTACCTACGTTGTAAGTTTGTTTTTAAAAAACACAAAATACAATATATGTCTAAAACAGATGCAGGAGGGTACCTAGTTTATCATGTTTAGGGTGTTTTCAGACCTAGAGTTGTTTTGCTTTGGTCCAAATCAGAGACTAATTTTGTTACAAAGTTGTATAATTGCCTAGAGTTGGTTCGTGTTCTCACGGCAGCATTTACAAGCGGACCAGATC
>JAPZEB010000014.1:17109231-17121746 GCA_029783705.1 Chaetodon striatus | reverse complement strand
ATTATGTTATTTATTATGTTATGTGTATTTGCGTACTTTTGTGTGCTCCTACTGCTGTGAAACAAATTTCCCCCACTGGGGGACAAATAAAGGCATTGATTGATTGACTGACTGACTGATAAAGTGGCTTGATTCAGTGGAGAGGATCATAGTCCAGGGTGCCCTTTTTGCGGTCATTCTGGGTGTCATCATCTGGATTGTTCATGTGTACAGTTCTGCTAATTGCCATGAACCTGTCTCTGGACATGACAGAAGCAGGTAAGTGTACACTTAGGTGTGATCTCTTCCTCCCAGTAGTCTCTGATCCTTGGCAGTTTTAGAAGAGCCATAGAAATCATAAGGCTTCAGCTCTTCCCAAACAAACTTCTTCCCCTTAGCATGCTCCTTCTCTGCATTTCTGTTGGTGTTTTGAGAGATTATCTGGACAGCTTTGTCACCAAAAAACTGCCTGAAAATCTGTGCAGCGGAGTATGTTGCACCCACAAAGCCCTGTAAACTAGGGGCTCTTTTGGGAAGTGTGGAGGCTGCTGGACAGTGTCTGCCACTTCAGGTCCATTCCACCGAGCTCCTGGCTCCTCTGGGGCCTGAGGCCTTTCTTTTCCACGGCCTCTTCCTTGTTCTCTTCCTCTCTCTGTCGGGGGGGGGCAGTATGGAGGATGTGCAGGGTGTGGCCCTCTTTCTCTTCTGCCTGCAGCCCTCCTGAACGCACTCGTCATACACAGTGTCTGCAGGAGGCATGCTGATGGGGACAGGTGGCTGTGCATCGTCTCTCTCATCTTCTGGGCTTAAATTTTTTTTAAAGTACAGATATAAATGTGTCCACATTTCTTTTCATTACTTTATCATTTTTATTTTTCCAGCAAGCTGTTATCCTATCTTATATTCACATATATTTACACTTTTGAAGTTATGGATTGCCACTAATTTTACACATGCAATACAGCATTATTAAATGTGTTTCTGAGGCATTTCTGGCAACACAAAATCCTAAAACTTTGTCTGATGCTTGGCTGTAAAATTTTAATGCCTGTAAATTTTTCTGTTTTTATATTCATACATTTATTTTGTTTGTTAAAAAGGTGTCTTTTAAGTTTAAGTTGAGTTTAATGATTTTTGTTATTATATTGAAAAAGAAACAGAGATTAAGAGAAAAATTAATTTTTAATCTCTCACTTCTTTTCCAGACAGCCAGCTCATCATCCTGACAGCCATCTGAGGTAAAGTATAATTTAAAAAACAATATCATTTACAGTCCTGTGCATGTACTGTACAAGCAGCCCGTCCCATAGGCTGTCAGCGGTGTGGTTGCTGTTGCATGTAACTTGTCAAAGCTTTTAGTGTGGTGAACCTCCTTAATTGGAACAATAGACGTTGAAGCGGTTAGGCTTGTTTGATCATCAGCCCTAAAAGCTTAAAACAAGACCGCAGGGTTTGGATACGGGGCAGCGGGGGGGCTAAAGTGCACAGTCAGATGAGAGGCGAGCGGATAGCAGTGGCCAGGAGAGGAAAAAAAACCTACTGTAAAAATGATTTTTATTGATTGGATGGTAGCAGCAGCTGTTAGGCTCCATTATGAGCTCAAAGCTCAGGTCAGAGCCCCGAGGGCGGACAAGTGAGCCAATCAAATGGTCAGCCGCAAAACGGGCCAATTCTTGGGGTCCAATTGGGGAGAGCGCTTGGCAACAGCCTGCCATCCTGTGTTAGACTCACTGTGTCTTTCATCATCAGCCTCCGTGCTGTGTGGCTTTTATGGATGAGGTTGTCTGTTGTCTCTCAATATAACCGGCCATCCATCACCTGTGTTTGCTTCTCTGGCCTTTGTGTCAAAAACTTTGTCAGGAGCCGTCCGTGTAAGACAGAAAAAAGGATGGTTGGTGGACTTTATCTTTAACTTCAGCTTGGACCCTGAACATCACAAAGACTTTCATCTTTGAATAACCTGAGGGAGAAAAAAAAAGACAAAATAAAAGCCTCAAAGCAGAGCGTTTTAAATTGAGGAGCACACTCCTCCTCACATCTTCTCTCACCGCAGGGTTCACCCAACGGCCTGGCTTGAAGTATAGAGAGATCACAAAGTTTCTGTAATTTAACAGATGAAAAAAACATTTATTGTAGGGTATTTAAATGTAATTTAGGGGATTAGAAATGAGAGGGATATTAAGGAAACTATGCCATAGAATTCCTGTCTTTAACAAAGGGATAAAAATAAAAGAGAAGGAGAAAATAATTCAGAGTAAACGGTTTACATGAGTAAATTGCAAGGTGTATGATGACTCTTTAAAACCTAGATTTGCAGATTTGCTTTGCATTCAAAGGTGGAAGAAAGACAAAATAAAGTAGTGTTGAAAATAAAATATTTATTGGTGCTAAGAGGTTTTATCCTCTCTTACAAGACACATCAAGTTCCGAAATAATCATCCAGCGCAAAGCTGTTTTAAAATTCTTAACAATATATTTCATACATCATGTAACCGCTCATAATCCATGCTATAATTTCTGGATAATAAAGTAAGACCCGACTCCAAATGCAGAGACGAGACAGAGCACAGGAGAGCAGTTGAACTTATGCACCATGTCCTGACCCAGATCCCAGTCCTGGCACTAATGACGCCCTATAGGCATGACGCCAGGCTCTCATTAGGAACCAGGCCTCAAACCCCCGACTCCTCTCTCCTCCATACCTGCATCCCTCGGCCTGGCCGCGCTGCGCCTGTAGCCGGCCTCCCAGGGTCCGGCCTGAAGCGGAAGCAGGCCTGTTAGTGTTGCGAGGGGGCCCCCGCACAGGTGCAGAGTCCTCTGTGACGGCCCCCGTTTGCCCCCCAGCCCCTGGACCCTGCTAGCGCCTGGTGCTGCACTGGAACTAATGAGTAGTGGCAGGTACAGTGAGAACAGAGCAGTGTGGGCCTCCCTGCAGTTAGGTTAGTGGCAACCCTCGGCTCAGGCAGACAACAAATGTGCTCTACTAATACACATATGTGCATAATGATATATACCACCCTTCAGTGCACACGTAACTTTACCGCGGATATTTAGATCTCTTACCGAGCTGCATCTCTGCCTCAATTTAAATATAGGTACAATATGAAATCTGTCAGTTTGTTGTTTCTGATCTGTTTTGCTGTTCTTAAAAATATCACCTTTACTTATACAAAACTGTCTTGTGTGTTCACAGGTTCGAGAAATGCTCTTTTTCATCTACCTTAACAAACTGAGGAAAAAACAATGAAATGAACTCTGCGCAACAAAAGATATAAAATCTAAAAAATCTATCCTGAATTATCATTTTAATACAATTGCACAAGCTTTCTAAATATCAAGCCTCAATCATGTCAAAGGACGATGCTTGTAAAGTGACGTCTGCCAGCAAACACAAGGAGCGCAAGCCTAAGAAGCCTCACTATATTCCCCGGCCATGGGGCAAACCCTACAACTACAAATGCTTCCAGTGCCCCTTCACCTGCATGGAGAAGTCCCACCTGTACAACCATATGAAGTACAGCCTGTGCAAGAACTCCCTGTCTCTGCTTATAGAGTCGGACTGGCCGTATAAGAAGGGCAACATCCTGCACCCGGAGCAGCTACGACCCTTTCAGCAGGCACACGGCCATCACGCTACCGGGAAAGATGGGCTCGAGCAGGTGGCACGCACTGAGGAAGGTCAAAGGCAACGAAGGGCCGTGGAGGAGGAAGGTGAGGACAGGGAAAGCCAGGGACCTGAAGATGAAGAAGAGGGAGGACGAGGAGAGGGAGTAGAGGTCACCGGGTTGACGAAAGAGAGCCCCAGTGATCGCAGCAGAGGGGACGCTGCAGAGTGCACTACAAGGAAAATCAAACAGCCGGAGTCAGAGCTTCTGATGGCTGATATGCTGTCCCTGGAGGATCAGCTTTTACGAGCACGCTCAGTCGAGGTAGAGGCCCAGCTGAAACACTACAAGCTATCCAAGACGTATCTAACAGCTCCTAGTCTGCTGTCGGAGCAGTGGCGGCTGTTAGCGTCCAGCCACACCAAGTCCAAAGCTGAAGGTGCTCAGCCCCGAGTGAGTAGCTCAATCCCCTGTTACCCTCCACCACCAAACCTGGTGGATTACCAGGATCCCACTGGACTCAACCTGTCAGTGCTCGGGGTGGGCTACCCCATCAGCCCCAGCCTCTTCTCCTACATGAACTCAGCTATTCCCACTGCTGCCACGGGTGTTACCGCCCAGACCCACGCGCAGCTTGCTCAGCTTCCTTTCCTGGCGTCGGCCGCTCAGCTGATGCACCCAGCCTCCAGCACCCACGCAGACAGAGCTCTTATCCCCCCTCGCCTCTACTACCCCTTCCTGTGTGAGCACACGTTCGGACCGGCCTCCAGTCAGAGCGATGCTAGCAAAGCTCTCAAGACGTCCACAAACAGTCTAGAAGCAAATCCTCTGTCCGGCTTCCAGCCTAAAGTTAATCTGTGGAAAGTGCCTGCTTTGCGGCCGGGGACCGCCGCAGTCTCCCCTGCTGGATGGGTGTCACCTCAGAGAGAGTCTCCTGAACAGGGCTACAGGTTGGGGGATAAACTGCAGGCTCCAGCCAAGGAAGGCAAAGCAAGCTGGGGCCTCAAGAGGACAGGGGCCCCACTGGGGAGCCATGAGACACCTGTGGAGAAGAAGCCGGCCATGGGTGGTTTCACTTTGGACCTTCTGAAGAATATTCAAACTGCATCAACTCTTAATATGGCAGCGGACAAACTTCTCTTCCATGGAAGGTAAAGATTTTCGTGAATTGTCTTTCTTTTCTTTTGATTATTGTGTCATAGTAAAACAAGCAGGAGTAGAAATGTGATCATCCTTTTGTCAATCATTATCCTTAAATTTCTTCTCTTCTCAGTTTACAGGATGCTCAGCTTCCGACCCGGTCCACCGAACTGTGGTACAATGATCCTCTCACCAGCCCCAACAGTGAAACATCCTCTCTTTCGACCTGTGGGGGACCCAACAGCCAGGACCCGACTGCCTCTCGGACAATGGGGGAGGGAGCATCAGAGTCGGTGGCTGCTCTCCTCAGCGACCTCTCCAAGGCTTTGCAGGAGTATCAAGAAGCTGAACGCAAAATCTCCCACCTGGAGAAGGAGGACCTTCCTGCCCAGCGCCACCTCTGGGAACACCTGGGCAAAATCCGCAGCGAGCTCTCCCACATCCACCAGGCGCTGGAGCGGACAGCTCGCCAGAGCGACGGGCCTCTGGACCTGTCGGTCAAGAGGGACTCGACGGATTCCGTTGGCGAGCACGGCATGAGGGAGGATGGCAGCCTTAAAGACAACATGACTGAGACAGAGGAGGAGGACGAGGAGCTGGAGGAGAAAAAGGAGGAAGAAGAGAATGAGAGCGAGAGGAAGGCGATGAAGGCGTCGTTGGAGAGTCGTAAGCAGTCGTTGGACATGCTGATCAAGATGAGCCAAGCATCGGTGGTGAACACAGAGGTTCTCTCGCCCGGTGGTCTCGGCATGAGGCCCAGTTCTGCTGAGGCCTTGTGGCAGAGCAGAACCACTAAGTGTGAGGCGGACTCCAGCGTCCTGCTTTGCCCTGACGGCCGATCAGTGGTGTTCACCGACATCCCCTCCTCTGCCAAAACCCCAAAGAGACCTCCGTCCATCCAGCGACTAGAAGCCCAGTGTCCTCCGAGTCCTTTGACAGTTACTGACAATTAAACTTCTGACTGTAATAAAACTGACTCCACACAGTTGTTCAGATGCAGTTGTCTCCATTATTACTGGCATGCCTTTGATTTTCACTGGCTGGAAGAGGACTGTCACCCAGTTTCACTTCAGAAAAACCTCAAACATCTTGCACCTTATAAGACAAACAGGGAATGAATGAATGAAATTTGGAAAGAAAATCTTAAAAATGCACTACGGACATTGATTGTTAAAATAAGATTCTCCAAAAAATAAATTTAAAATGTCATTTGAACAGTAAAATCAGTTTAAATCATGTTGAAAGACAATCCTTTGAATGGATCTGTAAATATTGTAATTATGATAAATGTAAGTAAAATGTTTTAAAGGGTAAATGGTTTTATATGGATGATGTCATGTTGGACTGCATCATTTCACCTGATGACAATAAAGTGTATTATACACACTGTATTTCTTTGAATAAACTGAGTGAAAAAAATTTGTTTTGAAAGTGGAATAATAAAAGGGAACAAAGTGCATTGTGTAAAGGAAATACTTTTATATTATTTGAACAAAATTAAGGATCCAGTGGGGTCTAATCATGAGTTGAGCACATTGCGTCTTATTTTTTATATTATTTGAACATAAATTCATTAGTTTGCTGTTCAGTCCCGTTATGGAATCCCATACAAACAGATTTACAGTGGCAGCACCACCTGACTCTCCTCTATCTGCCCCGACACAATCGGGTGGCTGTGCTAAAGGTGAAGCAGCTCCTTAAGCTAAACCACCACAAGCGGGGTCACCTGTGCCTCTGCTCGTGGATCAAGGAGCCCCCCTGCAAAGGTCAGGGCCTCCAGGGCCAAGCTAAGCAGAGGACTACCTGTCGCCCCCAGGACGGGCACTCAGTGCTGGGCTGCCTCACGTCCACCGGCCCCTTTACCACCCTCACACTCAAGACACAGCGGCAAAGGTCAGCTGCCATGACCAGATGAGCCCACCGTGGATATTCAGCCTGGAGAGGTCAAAATACCTGTCTGATCTAACTTTTTTCAATTTAGATTCGATATTGGCTGAGTCTAAGTTGAGTAAATACAAAAATCATATTTGCGATTTTATTGTTCTGTAAAAACAAAGTTGTTATTCAGGCATATATTTGCAAATAATGTGAATTAAAAGTACGCATAATATAATTATTAAGAAATGTTAAAAGCATTTCATTAAAATATCCGACCACCACAGCAATACTTGATGTTTAATTTAAAATAATAATAAAAAAATGTCCTTGTGAATAAAAATAAACAAATAAATAAAAGGTTTTGTTTTTATAAAAATCTTTTGACAAAAGTAAAAATTCCATTGGCTTAAAAATTGCTTGACTTTTGACAGTATTCATCAAAAGTTTGGCAGCAACAAAACTGTTAAATATCACCCAGTTACTCTTGAAGGTGAGTTTCAGCTCTAAATAATGTCACGATGTCTGACAGGTTTAAGTGTTTCTGCTAAATTCCAGTTGGGATGTTTTAAGATGAGGAAAGTGTTGCCTCATAAAAATCAGAATCCAGGTAGATAGCTCCCTCCTGTGGACTAACAGTTTAAAGACACATTTTCTCTGTCATCTGACACCGAGACAAAATCAGTGTGTCTTTAAATATTACCACATGTAATCGGCATGTTTAAGAACCACCTTCAGCAGTGTGAACACAGTGAGTGCACGCAGAGCTGTAGACAACATCCTTCCTCAAAACTGTCACCATCTGTGTAGACATGCAGACATAACCGATCTCAGGAAGTGCAGTTACAGAAATTAAAGCAGCGTAAGAGGCGCATTAAAGGTAAGTTTTAATCTCTTATAATTGTTAGAGATGGAAGATGCTGTGAAAGTACTCAAATTTAGACTAAAATCAAAGTAAATATACAGAAATAGATAAAATACATAATGTTATAGAGCCAGGGGCTGAGAGGTAACATGGTTCTGCAAGAAAAAGAACATAATGTATAACAAGAAAATAGATCTTTTATATTTAGCTCTTTAAAAGTTATTATATTTAGATCGATTTAAGCATTTAGTTTTTTTTTTTATCATATTTTTATTATAAATACCCCATCCTGTATTTAGTTTTTATTTAATTTTCCCTTACTCTGCTCATATTATGCACCAGTGCTCAAAGACAAATTCCTTGTATATGAAAACCTAATTGTCAACAAACCAGATTCTGAATCTGATCAATTTTGTCCAATGTGAAAAATGTCTCAAAACACAAATGAAGAACTTGTAATTACACAAAAAAAAATCTATCATTTATTAAAAGAACTGTAATTTCCACTCATGGTCACGACTACTTGCATCTACATGCTGTATTAATCAAAGTCTGTGTTATGTTTTACAATTTTACAATAATCCCCTGAATCTGCAGTTCCCCCTGGCTTTTTGGCGCGTTATAGCAAGTTTCCTTAACTCTAACGAAATTTTGCTATTTTGGTTCATCCTCAATGCTCTCGTGGCGTCGTTTTAGGCCCTTAAGCTCTAAGAACCTACTGTATGCTGCCTGTTCAGACCCAAACAACACACATACACATTTGCATTTTTCCATACACATGTGCTGACTTGGCTTGACTCGATTCGTCTCGGCGCATCAACACAGTTGAATGTTTGTCTTTAACTGATAATGTCCTTGATTTGATTGATAACATTTCAAAGCAGAGGGCTGATCGGTGGCTAAAAGTCCTCCGTTATTGTGCTGAAAAACTACCAGAGAGACGAACTGGTAAACACAGCAGAGCATTTCACCAAAGAGGCCTTGTTGTCTTCATTTTTGTTGACGGGCAGTGGCAGCTGGTATGTAACAGAATTATAGTTTTGAGCCATGACTCCCTCTATTTTGGCACCCGATAACACAACAAGACAACACTTAAAGACTACTATGTAGCCTACAGCCCTGTGGTGGAGAGTTGAGTTTTGCCTCCACTTAATAAAAAATGATCATCGTGACGTCCGCCCTTAAAGGGTCTATAGTTTTACTAAAGGTGGTCCCCAATTAATCTATAAACAAATGTGTTCAGTTTCTCCACAACTTGAAGATAACACAACATGACTCATTGATATACAAATGGTAATTTAAATGGTGAAGTATTCTTTAAATGCTTTGTCTCTGTTCATGGTAGCTACCTTGTGAGTTTGTGTTTTAACTTCCCTATAATGGATTTTCTGTTCTACCTCGTAATTTTTTTTTTTAGATTTCTTTGGTCTGACTTTCTGCAGTTTGTCAAATAAAGATGGTGCGAACTGCCCTGTTCCTGCTTCTGTTCAACACCTCGGCCTGCTGTGGTTTCGGCTTTAAGGGCTGTGCTCAGAACTTCCCCGATACAAATGTCATGTTTTGCTCCAAACAGAATATCGCTAACCTCTCTGATGTGATTAGCATGATCCCAGATAACATAACAACAATCAATCTGTCCAAGAACAAAATCAGAGTCATCCCACCTGGATCATTCAGTCAGGTGCTTGGGCTTCAATATCTGGACCTGAGCCAGAACTGGCTGGTCTCTCTTAAAGGAGGAGAATTCAGAGGCTTGGGTGTCCTGGATTTCCTCAACCTCACCTGCAACAACATCTCACACATCCACCCCAACGCCTTTGATGGGCTCACCAGGCTACGAACTTTGCTTCTGATCCACAATATACTTGCAACAATCCCTCCTGGTCTCTTTAACTCCCTCCCAGCAATTCAAGAAGTCAATCTGTCGCTGAACATGCTCAAGGCTTTCAGCTGTGGGGACTCAGGTGGATCCTCTACTCTTCGGAGGCTCGATCTTCTCGCCAACAACATCCAGAGCTTAAATGTGAGCTGTTTCCCTGCCCTCGAGTACATCAGGCTGTCCAACAACTCAAAGCTGGAGCTGCAAGCAGATGCTTTTGCCTCAAACCCCAGGCTTAAGAGTTTGCTGTGTCAGGGAGTTAAAGCAGAAGTACTGGTGGGACTCTCGGCGGAGACAAAGAAGAATCTCACTTGGGTGGCATTTTCTCTGTTTGTGGAGAAATCTCCATTGACTATCTGTGGATTGATGAAAGGAATGGACCAGCTTCAGAAAATTGAGGTATGTACTCTTTTTGAGATGCAGAATCTACGCTGCCAAAATATTAAAATCATGACAGCTTAAGTAAAAAACTTCAGTCATCTGAATACAATGCAATGCTTGGAATGCTGGGAAATCTTGGATCCTGGCATTCATGTGGATGCCACTTGACAAACACCTACCACTCAAACACCACTTGAAACCAAGTATCCCCTCACCCCCCTCAAGGCAACAGCATTCCCTGATGGCAGTAGCCCCCCAGCAGGGTAATGCCCTGTGTAACACCATAAAAACTGTTAAGAATTCTCCAAGGAAGGTGACAGTGGCCTCTAAATTCCCCAGATCCCAATCCAAACGAGCATCCATGGAACGGGCCAGTACTACCCTAGCTTGCATCCAAGGAACCGCCGCCAATGCCCTAGTGCCCAACATCACAGGACACTCCTGGAGGTCGTGTGTCCATGCAGGTCAGAAACAAGTCCGATCCACAGTGAGGCCTCTGGCCTCTGCTCCTTGGGCCATGGGGAGTTGTTGTATGAGGGGGTGCGCTTGGTCTGCAACAGTGTTTGGTTGTGTGGAGCATGTCAAGTGGCATCCACATGAATGCCAGGACCCAAAGTTTCCCAGAAGAACGTTCTATTGTAACAAGATGATCAATGTTATTGACTTCACCTGTCAGTGGTTTTAATACATTTCGTTTGATACAGGTTGACTTGAAGGGATCAAGGTTATCTCTGACTAACTTAAGCCTACTGGACTGTGATACTCCACCTGTGGTCGTTATGGCAGATGCAAACCTTGGGAATGTTGCTAAGGTTGCGCTCGGTAGGGGGAACACAAGCAAACTTTATCTCATCAACTGTGGGTTGAAGCAGATATCTCGTACTACATTTGACTGTTACCAAGGGCTGAAAATGCTGCAGCTGAATCAAAATGACCTTGACATTCAGCGGGACACATTCAAAGGCCTGACCAACCTCACGTTTTTAAGCTTTGACAGGAACAACATACGTGACATCAATCCAAACTGGTTCATCCCTCTAAAGAAGCTGAGAGTCCTGTCTGTCATTAAAAATGACATCACTAAGCTGCCACCAAATACTTTCAGTGCTCTAACTAGACTTCAGAAGCTCTACCTGCAGTTTAACCTGCTGAAGTACATCACCAAGAAGCCCTTCAGTAAGCTGCGGAGGCTAACAATTCTCAACCTCAGCTTAAACATCATTGATTTCATCGAAGATGGCACCTTCGAAGACCTGACAAGGCTCAGGTATGACGTATTCTCTACTTACGTGTTCATCTTTCCACACTGTCCATTACTTAGCACATCCATCTGTCTGTTAGATACCTGGACTTAAGTGGGAATCGCATCAAGAGGCTGACACCATATATTCTATCTGGCCTGATCAGTTTGAGGAAATTTGTTCTGTATAACAACCGCCTGCATTTTAAACCCTACGAGGCTCCTTTCATCAACCTTACTTCTCTGGAGGTATGATATATTTTAGTTATTATACAGAGTGATGCACTTAGTGTATAAATGCATATTTTTTTTATCTGTTTTATCTATCTTCCATGTCAAATTTGGAGTATCTGGAGATGAACTACCAGGGGCCCGGAGGTCAAGGCCTTGGCATCATTGGGTCGCAATTTTTCCAGGGTCAAGGACGACTTATTGGACTCCGCATAGGGCACAGCATCCACCTCGAATTCAGTCCTGCTGCCTTTGTTCCCCTGGTCAATTTGAAAAGCCTGTACATAACTGAAGTGATTATGAAAACAACCAACCTGAGTGCAGTGTTGTCCCCTCTGAAAAATCTGAAGAAGTTGGTTCTTTACAGGGCAGACCTTGATGCTCTGACTGCCAACCTGATGCCTCCAGGTAATACACTGGAGACTCTCAAACTCGAGTTGAACCACCTGCACACCTTGGACAAAGCAACGCTGGATTCTCTGCCAAGGTAGAGGAGCTACCAATCTAGCAATCAGCTCTTGAAGGAAAAGTTTAACATTTTGAGAAATATTCTTGTTTGCTTTCTTGCCAAGAGTTAGGTGAGAGGATAACACCTGATTACGTTTACATGCACAAAATATTCCAATTTTTGCCCATATTCCAAAAAAGACAATATTCATGCTAAGCTGTTCACCTGGCTAACGGAAATGAATATCCCGCTAATCGTCTACTCTTCTACATGCATAGCTGATTATTGTGCCCTTCCATGTTGTTTATGATGTTAAAATATGAAAAAGCGGTATGGCTAGGACTGCCTCTGCCATTTAGCTTCTTTGCATCAAAACAGGATTTTTTCAAAGTTTTCCACCAGTGGCAGACTTGTTGGATTGTGTGAACGCAGCCTCTGTCTTTTATTTCTTCAGTCATCTCTTTGAGAAGGAATTGCAATGTCACACGTATCCAAAAATCTGTTGAAATCCAAATCTTGGATAGAAGTGTGGGCTTTCCTTTTGGGCATGCATCTCTACCCCGCAAACTGATGGCGAGTTGGCTTGTGTACAATTAATCCATGACAACGCACAGAGCTGACCATAAACAGGCATGTGGCTGTCTGTTGTAAACCGTGTTTAAAGCCCCATTTGACCCTTTGCTAAGCCCTGCCCCTTTGCCAGTCAAGCTGTCGGAGTTAGCGTGGAGCACTGTAACTAACTGCACTGACTGAAGAAATATTATCATAATTTTGGAAAAAAGAAAAAAGCTAGCTACTCCAGAGAGAAGCAGACAGAGGGGTCTACAGTCTGTGTTTGAAGGATATATCCAGGATGTCAAACTGACTCAGCA
>JAPZEB010000014.1:17078836-17104314 GCA_029783705.1 Chaetodon striatus | reverse complement strand
GATTTTTAAAGACACAGCATGCATGGCTCTGTACAAAGAAAACAAAATCCACCTATCTGCACCTCTAAAGCTCACTAGTAACATGTTACGTCTCGTTTGTTTAACCTGCTGCATAACCACAATTTTTGATGCTTTACATTTTGGTTTTTGTATCAATCAAACAAATAAGACTGTTAACTGGAGAGCTTTAGAGGGGCTAGTAGGCAGTTTGTTTTAAACCTAGCCTGGCTACAGCTGTTTCCAGTGTCTGTGCTAAGCTAAACTAACTGGCTGTTGGTTGTAGCATCATATTTACCAGAGAATCGTGAGAGTAGTATCAATTTCCTTATTGAACACTCCAAAAAAAGCATTTTCCAAAATGTCAAACAATTCTTTCAAATATACTGTAAGGGAGAGGAAAGTACCCAGAAAGGCTTTTAGACAAAGTTTACAAACTGCTAATGCTCACACCTGTGATATTCAACTGAGGGGTGGACACTACAATCAGCTTTGGTGGTGCAGGTTGGGGGGAGGGGAGATCATGCGGGGGCGGTAGGGGCATGCTTTGCTCTACATCATGCTATACCTACAGCACATCTTGGGGCGGGGGTTGGGGGGGAATCACCCCACAATGGGAGTGTCAGCTATCCCATGAGACCTGTTCAGTGACAGACTGATGGACAAAACAAGACAGATGACAAACTTACAGGACAATAGACTTGCGGTAAAAACGTCCTGACCGACCAGCTGTGGAAGACATTTCTACAGTATGTGGCGGCTGAGTGTCAACAGTTAACAGTGATAAATGTCTGCACAACAAAAGTTTACACACTCACATTACAAAGCAAACTGAAATGGTAGTTTAAGAGTTCATGGATTTTACTCCATCTGCAAAATGCCTGTAATTAGGAAAGGAAAAAACATTTTATCAAACTGAACACTTACCTTTGACCTTACGCCTCTTGACTGCTTGGAGGTTGTTGATCGTTCCTTTTTCAGGAAATCTGGATTACTTTTTGATTTCATAATATCTAAAAGCACAATAAAGGGATGCCTTTATCATCAAAAAATCTAGTGCAGCATAGTAGTTTACAATTCACATTATTTTAATATGTGACTTTTGGTTGCTAAAACTGAAACTAAGTTGCAACAGAATGGTTGTTGCTCTGTTTAATTAACAACATCAACATGTCAAGTTAATAAAAACTACACTTACTCCCTTGCAGTTGCATGCAATCCAGTCAAGTTGCAGTTACAATTTACATCCATGTCTGTCAAGACTCATTTGTAGCCATGACAATTGACAGTGCTTTAAATATGGATGTTGCTGCGAAGAAGCTACATATTCTAAACATGGATGCTTCACACACATCTTCCCCCTGGCAGCACAGGAGATCTATACAACCACCAAATTTAAATAAAGAAAGGCAAGAATGGTGGATGGACAGAAGGACAACCAGAGAACATAATGCGTCTCATCACAGCTGTTGATGGCGTGGAAGCATAAAAATCCTTGCTTACAGTACTTTGGAGTTGTAAGACATTTTGGATGAATTCAATGGGGGGTGAATAATTACTAAATTAACATTTCCTGTTTACCGTATCCAGATGTGACCGTCCCATCGACAGTCCTCTCGCCTAAAGCTTCTGTGGCAATGAGCAGCTTCTCCTTCAATTTGCTGATATCGCAGTCAGCCTTTGCTTTCACAATGCTGAGCTCTGTATAGATGTCCTTATATTTGTCTGTGGCATATTTCTTGTCCTGTTGAAATGAAATCAATGAAACCTCCTCTTAATTTCACTTCTGTTGTACAAGACATGAAGAAATTACAGGTACGTACCTTCAATACAGTTTTTGCATTACATACAGATTGGTTTTGCTCACCCTTAAAGCAGACTGCAGTTCATCTTTCAAAGAATGGATTTCCTGTTTAAGATACTGTATCTCTGACTCCTTAATTCGCAGCAACACCTACAAGATGGAGAGAAAAACTCTTAAGATTTCAGCTCAAATCCTAAGTGTGAGTGTGTGTATATTCTTGTACATGCTACATAATGAGGACCACGTTCATATTTTTACAACAGAGTGAGGACATTTTGCAAAGTGAGGACATTTTGGCCAGTCCACTTTTTCAAAGGCCTGTTTGAGGGTTAAAACATGGTTTAAGGGTTCAGATTAGAATTAGGTTAACATTAGGGTACGGTTTAGGGTTCTGCATATAGTTGTAATGGTTAAGGTTAGGGTAAGGGGCTAGGGAATGCATTATGTCAGTCAGGGTCCTCTTAAAGAGAGAAGTACAAGAATGTGCGTGCGTGTGTGTGTGTGTTTATACACACCTCCAGTTCATACACATCTTTGCCCTGGGTAAGTGGAGACAGCGCTGTTTCACCACTGAAACAGGAACGCATCCGAGTGATCTCTGCAGTGAGTCGGTTATTTAATTCCTGTTTGACAGAATTAGGTTATGTTTTAACCTGTGAACAAGAAATGTTTTTGTATGCATGTGTGCATCTAAGTGCAAACAAACCTGGTTGTGAGCGTTTAGTTCCTGGTTCTCTCTCTGACACTGCCTGAGGGCCTGCCTCTCGGCCTCCAGTGCCTGGGCCAGGTGAGCGTTCTCCAGACATTTCTGAGAGTATTGCTCTGACAGCACCTCCAGTTCTCTCTGGATGGACTGCAGCTCCTCTCTGGACAGTCAGATCATCACAATATCAAATGAAACGCTCATCTAACGATTACAAAACCAGCCTAGAAGTGAGTCGATCCTTACATGATTTGATATTGAGTTTCCCAAAAGCCTTATAAAAAAGTTGCTTTGGTTTATCAGTCACAGACAAGCTGACAAGACTAAGTACTTAACCTTGTTACTACTGCAACACAGAGCTAACAAACTATATGGATTCTCTGGCCATCCACCTGGGCCATACTATAAAGTAAAAACATTTTCTCAATTTGAGGGATCAGTTAAAACCTGAATGTAGTATTCAGGGTTTCACGGTCAAGGTTTTTTACAGGAAATATCATGCATCTCATTTGCAAAGTTAAATAGTATCGTCAAAAAACGTACTCATATTGTGAGCGAAGCTCATCAATGTCAGAGTTTACTCCACTCAGTTGGGAACGATGGGTCTTCTCCAGTTCCTCCTTGTGTGCATTCTTCATCGCTTCAATAGCTACATTTAAAACAGATCACACACATTTAATTATTGTGTTTGGCTTGTTTTAAGTATAGCAATTAGGGGTGGTGATGCAGTTTTATTTACCAGCAATTGTGGCAGCGGTCTCCTCAGCCAACAGTCTCTCTCGCTCTTCCATAAGTTTGGAAATCTCCCTCTGATGCTGCCTCTGGAGGTCTTGTATTACCTTCTGATGTGTTTCTTCCATTGCTGCAAAGCCACGCTCACACGTGGCCTAGGGGAAGAAAGGATCAACACTTTGTTATCGTAAAATTAATTTATCACCTATATTCTAATTTGTTACTCTAGGCTCAGTGCAATATCTATTAATAGTTCATCAGGCCACATTATGTATCATGCAAATCAGTGATAGAAGCCATGCAAGCTTTCTATGATCTAAAGCCCAGCTACGTTAGTAAGAGAGCAAGTTAAAGCAGTGAAGTTCTACTCCAGCAGAGCTGCATTTGTTATTATTAGACTGCATTTCCTTCTATTACTGAATGTGGGAAATGGTATGTCTATTAATGCCCAATGACGAGGCAATGCTGGTGGCAAGTGAGACATTTTACACTTTTAACTGTGAAGATGTAATTAAGTAGTGAAACCTGCAACAGATTGCTTTTCTTCATTATGTGAAACTACTAGAGATGTCCCAACCTGATCCACAGGTCACGCATTTCTTTTGTAAATCGGTATTTCTCAGAATTTCTGACTAATTTTTGATGTTTAGTACCCAAAGTTGTGAACCACAGAGTGCTGAGCAGTGTGCATTTTCAAGTATTTTGTCATAAAATGAAGTACTGGACAAAGTGACATTGGTGCAAGATGAAAAGTCACCAAAGGTACTTCAGTACAGCTGGACCAAGAGCTGCAGCAATCCATCCAATAGCTGATAAGACATTTGACTACATAAGGCACTAGAGGATAATTCATGGCATCACCACAATCATCAGGATTTATCCCCTGACAGCCATGACTGACTGTGCCAAATTTTGTGCCAGTCCACCTGGTAGATGTGGACATATTTTACAAGATAAAGATGATACATTTGACTAGCTATTGGCTTTAAATCAAAAGCTGAGATCACCGAAGGCAATCACCCAGTGGGTGTTGAGTCATTGATCGGCCGGGTGGCTTTGCCATCCCTTGACTTAGGGATGCAAGTAAACTGATGTAATCTAGGTTGCAAGTTTCATAAATGTACAAATGATCTCAAATCACACCATTTCCCAACTCCAAATGCTCTGTGCAAATTAGTACACTGATGAACATAAGCAGCAGGTTATTTAGCTATCTCACTATCTAGTGCTCTCTCACTTATCAAAAATATCTCTAAGGTAAAATGAAAGAGCAAAAAACCTTAAGACTTTCAAAGTCTCTCTGGTATTTCTCTCTCAGGCTGGCCACATCTCCTTCTAGGTGTTTGTTCTCCAGTTCGTCTCTCATGGTGCTCATCTGAGCCTCCAGCTCCTGGATCCGGTCCTTGAGAATCACCATGGAGTCCACCTCTGACGTAATCTGTGCATCCTCCCCCTTCCCCTGCTCTTCCTCTTCCATTGGTGTTGCGGCCTCATCACTAGGAGGCGAGTGGGAAACCTCAGGACCTTTTTTGTCCTGTTGGTGCTTTTGGATACACTGAATGTTTTCTATATACTGGGACTGTAACTTTTCAATCTCCTGTTTGTGGATTTGCTGGAGTTCACAGATCCGCTGCTCAAACTGCTCCTCTAGTTTCCTCACATGACCCTCGTGCCGTTCCTCCATGGTGTCCATGTCCACCAGCAGAACTTCTAGCTTTCGTTGACTGTCTGCTGTTGTTTCCATGAGGGCCAGCTCTGTTGAGGCACGGCCTTTCTCTGCTCGGCTTAGCTCTTCCTTGTGCCTTTGCTTCAGCTCTTCAGTCTCCTTCTGGAAATTCTCCTCCAGGAGAGCCAGTTGCGCCTGCTGCTGGGAGAGCTGGTTCATACGTTTGCCGATCTCAGTCTTCAGTGTGCTGTTCTCCTTCTGGAGAGTGGACACTGTTTGTGTGAAGTTCAGGCGCTCATCCTGCAAGGATGCTTCATATTTCTCTTGGATGGCACTGACATTGTGGGCATGCTGCTGGACAAGAGCATCCATGTTCTGACCTGTCTGTTTGCACCAGCCCACGTCTTGTTCATGCATGGCCCGTAATCTGCATGCCACATAAGCCACTTGAGCCTGGATCAGGGCTTCACGCATACAAAGAGAGGTACTTGTGAAATTATGTGACGTTTGGCGTCCCAGCAGAGCATGGATCATTTTAGCTAGTCCAGGATCATTTCCACCACTTTCTATCTCTTGAGCATACTTATGTAGGATTGTGCCTTGTCTTTGAAGCTCATTAGCCAGGTTGTCGTGTGCATTCTGCAGTGATTCAATACAGTCGACACCGCAAGAGGGCATTTCTCCAGCCAAGTGTCGGTCTACGATTTCCTCAGCCAAGCCTTTAGCCTCTTCCATTTCAATCTGCTCCATGTAGGGAGCGAGTTCAGGGGGGCGAATGTCTGCTAACTGCTTTTGTTTACCAAACCCGAAGTTATTTTTGACTTCTTTTATTACATTTTTCAAATCAGGCCTTTTGGAAGCTTCAATAATTGCTTTCAGAGCCTTTTCCCTTTGATGCAGGTTATCGTGGGCTTCAGTCAATTCCCTTTTCAGTATTCTGAATTTATCTTCATAGCAAAGTTTAAGATTTTGAATAGAATAGGCTAGCTCTGCTTTAATGAAGGTGTTAAAGACTTCTGTGGCATCAACATCTACATCAACTGAAACACCGCCCTCTTTGGATTTAGCAACATCCGTCTCAGCTTTCTCCAAGTCTTTCCAAAATGCGCTCTCTAACATCAACTTCCTGGTCAAGACATCGGCATAAACTATAGCCAAGCAATCTCTGTCACCCCTTTTGACATTCTCCATGTCTTCCCATATCTCTGCAAGAGACTGTAGGAGGTCAGACTTTGAAGTCTGTATTAACAAAGCCATCTTGTTCAAAACCACTGCCTCAAACGATAACGTTTTGGCAAAGAGGTGCAAAGCGTCTTTATCTAGACTCTCTGCGGGCTGATTTTGATGGACAGCTGGTGATAGCTCTTCCAGCGTCTTTTGTCCCTGTCGAATGTACAGTGATGCATTGAACAAATCTTTCTCTATCTCTGACAATGAGTGGAGCTGTGAATCAGTGGTATCGTGAGAACCACTGAGAATATTCCTGACTTTTTCTCGACTATTTTCAACACACGCCAGGGCCTTGGCATAATGCTTATTAGCAGCACTACTCTTTATCCCACCTCCACAACTAAACTCTTTATCAAGGTTAGGCTTTGTTTCTGTCATCTGTAGATCAATCTTGGGCATGTCTTCTGCTTGGATGGATCGTGGCTCTTCTAGATTCTGTGTGAGGTTCCTTAGTTTATCTTCAGTGGCAAGCAGTTTAGTCTCTAGGGCATGTATGATAGAGATAAACTTCTCTGGGTCACTACTGTGGGAAAAGCTGATATCAGAGGAGATGCTTCCTTCACTTTGATGGATGTCTTCATTTACATCCTGGTTAACTTTTTGTCTTGTGTCTGCAAAGGTACTGCTGACATTGGTAGTGTCTAGGCCCTCTAGATTCATGTATTTTTGGCACTGAATATTGGAAAAACGTATTCGCGGTCTCTTAGCTTGAGACTCCTTGTCATCTGGGAAATTCTCTGTCTTGGATGTACTGTCATAGGAAAGTAAGAGTTCTGCATTTGCTGATAAGGAGACTGATGATTTAAGCCTTGCAGTCTTGCTCTCTTCTGGGATATGCTGCCTTTCCATGCGTAGGTCAGCATAGCCCAGCTGCAGGGCATTGAGATGCTGCTCTAGCTCTGCTATACGGTCCTCTGCAACCACAAGCTTGGCTTTCAGATCCTTTTCAGCACTACAGGGCTCAACCTTATCTAAGAGACTTTGACTCATTTGACAAAGAAGCTCCTCCTTAGCTTGCAACTTCTGTTCCGTTTCTTCCAGGCTGTTGCCAAGTGCAGCCATTTTAACAAGGGCCTCTTTCAAGTCCTCTTCTTTGCGTTCTACCAGCCTCTCATACATCTCTTTAGTCTGCCTGATCTCTTCCTCTTTGTCCCTAAGGAACTGGCTCATTTTCTGAAACTCTTGGGTAGCTCTCTCATATGAATGCTCCAAGGTGTAATAATCAGCCTCTTCTGTTTCCAGACGATTGCGGAGCTTATTCACTTCACGGTCTGCCTCTGAAATCTGGTTAAGAAGCTCCTGACAGCGGCAAGTGAGATGGCCTTTCTCTTCTTCGAGCCTACGCACACTCTCCCTCAGTGACTCTACCATGTCATTCTTCTGGGTCAGCTCCTCCTGCAACTTCACCATTTCCTCCCTGCATTCCTTTCCTCCAGAGGCCTGTCTACCTCTTAACAGTGCCTCCACCTGCTGCTCAGCCTCCAGCAGTCGGTTCTCCATCTCTATCTTTGCAGTTTCAGCCTCAGCTAATCTTCTACACAGATTCTGTCTTTCCCTCTCATGACTCTCTAGCATGCTATTCTGCTCCTGCCTCAGGCGCTCCTCTTTCAGTGCCTGACCCTCCTCAGTAGCACTTAGCCGAGCGGTCACTTCCTGCAGCCTCTCCTGCAGCCTCTGTATTTCTCTCATGTGGTCTCGTTGCAAGGCCTGCTGGCGCTCTAGGTGCCTAAGGGCCTGGTTTCTCTCTAAGATGCTGGCCTCTACTTCCCGGAGTCTATCTTCATTGTCTTTGAGCTGGGCTCGTAGTGTGGCCTCACTACGGCCATATTCTTCCTCCTGTTCCTTTGAGCGCTCCTGTTCTAGCTTGAGCTCATTACGCATTCTGGCCACAGCCTGTTCACTGGCCAAGATTTCAGCCATTGCAGATGCAAGTTTAGCCTGTAGTGCCTGAATGCCAGCCTCGTGCTGGCCTACAACATCCTGGGCTTCTGTGTAGCTTCTCTTTAGTGACCGAATCTGCTGCTGAGCCATGTCCTGCTTGCGCTTTTGGGTCTCCAACTCGCCCTGTAAATCTTGATTAAGCTTGTGCAGGCGTTGCCATGGCACTCTGTGCGGTGAAGAGGAAGGGGGTGTCGCACTCTTGAAAAAGATTGATGAGACAGTTTCATTAATTCACCTTACTTCCCCTACCATATACGGAGAACCACATCTCGGGGGTAACCAGGAAAATAAGTTTTCTCCTTTCTGGGTATCAACCTTTTGTTTTGATACGTTTTTCCCCCAAGCTTCCACTGTGCTTTTTCAGAGATGACTTGGAAACTGAAACATGTAAATGACCCCCCCACCCCGACACAAAAAAAAAAGGAAAAGAAGAACTTGTCGGGTTGATTGGAAAATAAAAAACAGACCATCTAAGTAATTTTTGCAAAGTAAACATGAACAAGTGGAATAATGACTCTGTGTAAACTTCATGGTTTAACTTAAAACTGAACAATGTCTAAAAGCAATTTGTGAAAGAATGCAATTCTGAGACACCAAAAAGCATGCAGAAACCAAGCTTGGAAAGGGCACACAGACGAAGCACGAATGGACAGAGAGAAAAAGCACAGCGCAAGGCTTCTTGATCAAGTTTCTTACCTTAAGCATATCAGATCAAATCAATTATTTTCCCAGGAGATGTGAAACTCCGTAAAAACAGTTAGTGAAAACTCATGCTAAGAACACCACAACCATGCGTATCAGTGTCAGAGAATAAGCACCCACACCTGTTAGTAGAATTTTATCCAAGTTACAGTAGCCACACATAAATCTGATCTATCATGAGCCAGTAGACTGTTTAACAAAGATACAATCTACACACAGTTGATAACATTTCCCGTCCCATGTTCGACCAATACATATATACTATCTTGCAAAGCTTAATACCACTATAAACATTTTTATGCTCAACATTTTTTTGTTAGAATTCATGTTTGAATGCTACTTGTACATGTTATCAAATTTATGGCCCATTCAAATTCTGCACGATGGAGTGGTGAGTGTAGTACCTGCAGCACATAACCCTCTCTGGCACTTTGTTCCCTCCCTAGAGCATCTTCCAACTGCTCTTTTAAAACATTGTTTTGCTTCTGTAGTCGGTCCAGCTCCTGCTGCTTCTGTCCCAACTGGACAAGGAGAGAAAGAGAGCAAATAATAAGTGAATGGCAAAAGATGCTCCAATGTCATAAATATGTAAATAACCACACTGAGGAAACATACCTCTTTGTCAAGCAGCGCAGCAAGCTCATGTGCAGGCAATCTCTCAGAGCTACCTGAAGCTGAGGTGATGGGCACTTTCTTCTCCTCTCTTAACGGCGTTGTCTCCACCTGATGCCAGCGCTGCTCAATCTCCTCTTGGACATCTGAGGTTCTGTTGTCCTTCTTGTCTTCACTAGCAGTATGCGTGGCTGTAGGGTGGTCTACTTCCATCTTTCCTTGTTCTTGGCATTCAGGTTTTGATGGCTGTACCGGTGGTGTAGCATTTAGCGTGGAGGTCATGGTAACAGTAACAGTATTTGGCATGTGGGTTGCACTGGTTGTGCCATGTGGAGGTACACCCCTCCTAACACTCTCCTTTTCTGCTTCTGCTGTCGTAGAAGGCGGGTGAGCACCTGACGCAGAAGAGGTTTGGAGGGAGGAGGTAGAGACAGGAGAGGACGCTGATGAGGAAGGGGAAGAGGAGGCAGAACAATATGAGGAGGATGTGGAGAACGATGAGCTGAGGTCGACTGTGTCTGCTCGTTCCTTCATGGGCTTTCCTGTCTGTTCCATTTTGAACTCAGACCAGTCATAAGTCTTGGAGCGACCCTCTCGTCTGCGCTCACGAACTCGGCTCTTACGGGGCTCAGAGGGAGAGACAGAGGTGTTGTTGCCAGCTGGCTGTCTGTGGACATCAGACTTGGGGGCCTCAGGACTGGGGCTTTGCTCAAGGTTGGCTTGTGAACATGGCTCCAACATGACATGGGCTTTTATCTTCTCCTCAGGGAGGGATCTAAACGAACACAAAAAGGGAAAAAAAGACATGTAAGATGGCTTTAAAGGAACACGATGATGAATTTTTACATTTACATCAGCTCAAGCTACAATACTATAACATAAAGCTGTGCTGGACAAAAAACAACTCATACATTTGTGGCAGAGCAGCAGCATTTAATTGTGCATTAAAAGCATGACAATCAGTGAAATGTATCAAAGTCAAAGCATTAACATCAAAATGCTTACATGGCACATTTATTAGACTGCAAGCAGCTTTAATCTGAGATAAGCCTGATGGCAGATGTCTGCCTTTAGCTGCTATGTTAATGCTATTTGTATACAGTAGTCACTTAAAGCTGTACTTCATAAAATTAATGCCATATTTGCTGAAACTGTCACTATATCCATACAGCAGTACATGAAACAGATGGTTTGTTAAAAAAAAAAAAAAAGATGTTACTCCGCCTCCTTGTAGTGCTTTTAATTTAATTTGCAAGTCCCACATTAACAAGGTGACAGACACATCATTTTTGTACCTCAGAAACAAAGCCATGGTACGAGCATTTCTAAATGAAAAATATAGAGAAATTAATTCATGCCTTTATTTCAAGCTGCCTCAACTACTGTGCTGCACTTTTTACTGGCCTTCCAAAAAACACCACTAAGAGACAGCTCATTCAAAACTCTGCAGCTCGGCTACTAACCAGAACCAAGAGGAGAGAGAACGTCAGGCCAGTCTGAGCTGCTCTGCACTGGCTTCCTGTAACATTTAGAATTGATTTTAAGTTCCTCCTCCTTGTATACAAAGCATTTAATGGGCTAGGACCAAGCTACATTGCTAAATCTCTTGTTAACTATTTGCCTCCAAGAGCGCTGCGATCATCTGCTGCTGGTTTATTAGAGGTTCCCAGCAACAGTTGGGAAAAGATCAAGGATGCAGCCTTTGTCAATTACACCCAAAAGCTGTGGAACACACTACCTATAGACAGACAGGGAAGCTAGCTCACTGAATAAAGTTAAAAACGTATCTGTTCCCTTTAGCCTTTAACTAGCTCTTTCTTTCCCGATACAGGTCTGAAACATTTAAACTCTTTTAAATGGCCTTTAATATCAAATTGCCTTGTTTTATGTCCCTTATGTCTATTTTCATGTGAAGCACTCAGTGATTATGCCCTTATTGTAAAGCACTTTGTGCTACATTTCTTGTATGAAAGGTGCTCTATAGATAAAGTTTATTATTATCATTATTATTATTATTATTGTTGTTACTGTTATTGTTATTATTATTATTGATATTATTTGCACAAATCCACTCAGAAAAACAACCAATGAGGGCCAAGGAGTCTCTAACGCAGCTGTCAATCATGTCAATCACTGCACGTGGACTGCGGTCAGACTGTCAAACTAGGCAGCGCTGATCAAATATTAATCAAGATTCTGCATTGCCTTCTACTTCCATCATACCTTGCCATGGTAGATTCTTGCAAGTGCCATTAGAAGCACTGTGAGGAGGAGGAGGATGTTTTCTAGAGACCATCTGTTTCATGTTCTGCTGTCTGGATACAGTGACAGTTTCAGCAAATATGACAATCTTTTAAAAATAAAAGTTACCAACTACATCTATGATATGAATAATATCTTTGATTGGCACTTGTCGTGTTGAGGGGTGGAGCATTTTTTTAAAAAGTGACCTGACTAATCTATTTTGACCACAACATGTGTAGAGGTGTCAGAAGGGGAAAATGAGATGGGGCAGAGCTCAAGAATGAGAAAGAGGTGTCTGTGAGGCGTCTTGGCAGAAATACCAAAAATATCACACATTCTCCCCTTAAAGAGAGCTGTCAAAGAGACACACTTGCAAAGGTGTGTGACTCAGTAAATGCGGGTCAGCGTATGTATACAGTATCACGTGTGATCAGCCATCTGAAAGGCAATACTTTGAAAACCACAAAAATAAATGTTTAGGTAGTTAACAGTTGTTTTGGAACAGTTACAGGATCAAGACTAGACCTTTATATCCCAGCTCTTCTCTCCATTCATTCAATGTTTTTCCCGTCTGTGCTGCAGTTGTGATTTTGTTGTTGTTCTGTGATCATTTCCAAAACTTACTGAGTGGACCGTCACACTAGGATGATCATTAAATCACTCTCTGCTGTTGATCCACAGAAGGTCAGGTGGGTTATTCTAGTATGTTGATGTGATTGCAGTGTGTGTCTCTACAGTAGCACAACTGACAGGGAGACATTACTCAACAATCACATGACATAGGGTGGGACGACAGACACGCTGGGGCTGACATTGCTGAGCAATTACATCACTGTTCGAGGAGGGGGGAGATATTCAACACACAAGCACTCCAACCTGGGCTTCAGAACGGATAGTTTCAGAGAGATGTTTTTCCTGGAAGCAGGTTGAAAATACCGGTCGGGGGAGGAAGAGAAAGAAGGAAAGAGAAGGTGAGGAGGAGAGAGGGATTAAAATAAAATAAGTGAGAAAAGCAGTAGTTATATCTGCCAGTGGTTGAAGTGTTAATCCTCTTTGGGTATTACCGAGTGACATCGGGGGCAATAGTGGGTCGCACATTCTTCATGATGGCCTGAATCCAGTTGCGACGGATTCCAGAGGTCATGGCTGACAGGGTGCACGCTCCCTCTTTACACTGAAAACAGAAAGGCATTTCATTCAAATGACTGACGGGGATGAGACAACATGTCGATTAAAATACCTTTTTGACACTTTGACACTAAAAAAAAACAAAGCATGTGTTTTTGTACAAGTCTAGAACAGATGATGTGCAGCAGTGGAATTGCTCAGACAATGCAAGGTCTTTTCCTGGTTCAGTGGAAGGACTTGTTGTTCCTCTTTTACTGACTGTAACCTACAGTGGCCAAGATGCATCAAATGAAGTACACATTAAAAACACTTTGCAAATTCGACACATAAACAAAACCCAACCATTATTGTAAGCTGACTATTTTATACTGTATACACGTGTTAGAGAGAAGTTCTTGCCCATTTAGGAAGCATGTGAAATGTTGTTTGCTAGCTCATTACTCTCACTATGACACGAGCAACCTAGTTCAATGTCTTTACATTTTCATATTTATAACAATGGGTCTCTGGTTACCATGAAAATGACTTTAAATCTTTCACTCAAGCATGAACTGGAAATGACAAGCGACTGTTTCATTTCTGTTATGTGACACTGGGTAAATGGATGGATGGACTTGCACCTGTACTACGTTCCGACCACTCAAAGAGCTTTAACACTACATGTCACATTCACACATTCACACACTAGAGGTCAAGGTTAAAATACAGGGTGCCACCTGTTCATCAGTTACAAGTTCCATGCATTGATACAGCCATCAGGGAAAATTTGGGGTTCGTCTTGCCTAAGGACACCTTGACATGTAGACTGAGAAGTTAAAGATTGAACCGCTGATCTTCAGATTGGTGGACAACCCGCTCTCCCTCCTGAACCACAGCTGCCCACTTATCAAAAGTGCTGGATGACCTTCCATGAATCAGAGTTAATATTGCTATGGTCTGCATACACAGGTATAGCTTAGGTCAGTGGTTCCCAACTGGTCCAGGAACAGGGTCCAGATTTCTCCTAAGTCATTACTACAAGGTCCACACAGTTTAATACAATCAGTGTCATAATTGTGTTTGGACATGTCCTCAAGGTAGTTTGCGGTCTCTCCCAAGTAGCTGTCTGTTAGTCACTCAGTCTAAAGCAGAAAACAGCACTTCAAAATAAAAGCTCTGTGCCTGAAATTTAATTAATGTTACTGCATAGCTTTATAATAGCCTCATGTTAGATGGCAGAGTACATACACATGAATAACATTAACGGAATAATAGTCAGCCCATTTCATTCTCATCATCTATTGATGCTCACTGTTGTGGCTTTTGCGTTTGTGTTTTCTGTTAATGAATTTGTTTTTCTCAAATTTGCAAAGCATTTGGAGTTTGTTTGAAACGTCTCAGCCTGACTGTATTAAATATCCTTCAGTAACTTCCATAAAATAATTGTATTTGTAGCTTTAGTTTTAACAGAGAATACTTTGAACTCTAAGCAGTACATTTTGAAAGAAAGAACTTGTCAGTCAGTCGTCAGATAGCCACAGCACCGCACTCAGGATGCAGTTTTATCAGCTGAAGGAAAACCTGTGAAATAAGAAAAACATTCTTGGCCTCACTTCTCCTTTGCTTCACTTTGCTGTGTTGTTAAAGTACAGTGAGCTCAGGTTTTGAAAGCTTGCTTGAAAGCAGAGCATTAAAACATCACACTAACACAAAGCTGAGGAGAAGATATGTATTTTTAGGCTGTCACTACACCCACAATGTTAACACCATCTAGACTAGTAACGAAAGTAACAGGATGTTTCTGTTAAATGTGTGGTGCATTAAACTTCACTGTGTAATCAAATCTACATACCACTCTGTGGATGTGATTTGCTAGATTTTGACCTCTTTGACTGCTCCTTCCCTTTTTTGCCACAAAGTAACAGCAAAATGCAGAGTTTTTAAGTCCAACAATTTACAAAAACCTTGTGTTAACTCATTTACGTTATTTTTTATGTGGAAAACAATGTGTTGCTGCTGTTATTCTGAAGACCGAGTACACTAGACCCTTTGGGGCTGTTGCTTTGTCACAACTTTAAGAAGCTTGAGTGCAGTTCAGGGTGGGTGTGAAACTGGTGCTTTACACACAACTGCTTCTGCTACTAATCTATTGCATCAAACAAGATAGTTTTATCACTTATGTGTGACTTTCAGTCTTGGGATTTTTAAAAATACAATTTAGTCTATGGCTTTAAAAATGAGTTGAAGTTGATGTGGCACTTCTACATGATAACTACACAATATTACATTTAGCTGATGCTTGACTTCTTAATCATTTCAACTTTGTAAAAACTGTTCTGAGCAGTAGAAATCTCCCTTTAAACAGAGGTATCCTACATTCAGTGGCCCTGTAACTCAGCTTTAATATGTGTCAGGTACATTTAAATTAAATTGTACATTTAGTGACCTCTAGTGGAAGTCAAGTGATTCCTACATGAACACAGTTACTCACTACAGCTTCTGAGGACACAGTTAGGGATGGTAATCAATAACTGGTTGCAAACTGTCTGATCCATCAGAATCATATGCCTCCAAGCTGATCATTTCCTTCTATCCATGTCGCCTTGTTTTTCTGACAGTTGCACATTGCAACAAAATGATGCGATGCTGAAAAATCTCTCTATGCAATATGGGCTGAAGAGAGATAATAAACAGTTGATGCTGAAAACCTGTGTAAGTCTTTTTTTCCCCACACAGAAAATTATCAGAAATCAGAAAGGGCATCAATGCACAATCAGATCAATAAGAGAAATCAATAATGGCACTGGCATCAATAAAATCTAATCAATTTCCATCCCTAGGCACAGTAACAAGGTTTAAGATACCAGGCATTTTATTCCACTCACTGCTTCAGCTGCAATGACAGATTAACAGCCCCTCCCAGTCTGACCATGGAGCAGAGGGAGTAGACATAAATACTAGAGTTATTAATTTCTCGTCACCAAACCCACATTCGCAGCCAAAGAGACAACGATCCCCTCCACTCCTCTATTTCTGACTTCCTCCAGAGAAAATAGCTGGGGGAAGCTGCTTCGAGCAAATGTAAACAAAAGACATGACCTTGTGGTTTCCGTTCTCCTCGTGCAGGATTATCATGGCAAGTTGGAATCTATATGTAGCAGGAACAAAGCCCACACTGACATCAAATGGGTAACGATTGAACTGCATTGTGACTATATGCGTCTGGTAGGTATTTTGCCAGCAACAAGTGCTAAAAATGTTTAATGGCCAAAGGATTATATGACGAAAGTATTCCCTCATAGGGTTCACAGCAGGATCCATAGAACTGCACAACTGTTATGCAATTATGTTTTTAAAACCTGAGTGTTATTGCGCAAATGTGGGCAAGGACAGGGCTTCTGAATGTGAGAGGTGAGGTAAACATATTGTGCAGGATGAGGGGCACATGGGTTCAGAAAGACAAGCAGGGCTGGCAACGGCTGTGGCGAATTTAGACCACCATGATGTCAGCCTCTCACAGAGAGATGACAAGTCAAGTGACATCCGTCACGACAGACAAAGAATGGTTTCAGAAAGACAAAACCTGATACCTAAAGTTGACCCACATGGTGTCTAAGGCTGTTTATAGACTGTCAGGAGGCAGCAGAGCTCAAATGTGTGGACAATGAACTTCATCTTCACTGGTGATAAATGACGTGAGACAATCCATGACATGCAGACTCACCAGGATTTGGAAACCGTAATTCCTCTGGACCGGGAACTCTTTGACATCGTAACATGTAGAGAGGTCAATCTCACCATCCAGTTCTGAAGCCTAAGGGAGAAAAAAACAAAACAAAACAGAGCAAACAACAATAAAGTCCTTGTTAACAACTATTCATTTAAAATATCTGTCAAATGTCTCTTTAAGTCGTGTTTTACCTCCTCAGCTATTGAGTCCTTGTAGTACCTCAAACTCTGATCTGTCAGGACAAACCAGTGTTTCTTCCACTATGGGGAAAAAAAGACAACATTAATAAGATTCCACCGGTCCTCTATTAGCAAATGATCTTTGTCACTAGAAGCAGATGTCATTTAATCCTGTTAATGGAAGCTAATTACCATCCCATCGTCATACAGCTTTGTCATCCATCCTTTTTTGAAGTTCAGCAGATCTGGCTGCAATCAAGACAGATTAGAGTGATGTGATATCATGTGATGCAACCAAATTAATTCATTTAAAATCAATAAAAGGAAATTCAGCTGCCATTTAGAAATGACCTCCAAAAAACACTTACCACATCAATAGAAAAAAATGGTGAAAACAATCATATTTTGTTAAAACATTTTGTGGTAATGTGTCACTATGTTAGAAGTCCCCACTGAGCGAGCGTTCATCACCAATTTCATCAGTATATATAATTGAAGTCTCCCAAAACAATACAGTGTTTATGTGCATTTGTTTACATTTAAGTCACTGCTTCAGCTCAAGAAGTATAAGCGCAGATACGTGGCTCGAGCTAAAGAGACTGACTGGCGGGAGCTGGACTTTCCCTGTGAAACACAAACTCTGCTGCACATTGAAACCAAACTCAAGTCTGTTTATAGACTCTAAAGTAAATCATTCGTCCCAAACCTGGCCTCTGCTCACTCAACAATACCTTGTTTTTGTTGAGCTTCATCAGGTGTGGTGTCACCGCCTGGCAGAGAGTCATTCTGATGGCTAACTGCCTTCACTTCATATGTTGACAATCTGTTTCTTTCCGTCAGTCCCGGGGACATACGCACGACTGCGGCTGCTTCTGTGCTGGACTATTTATAATCATCAGTAGCGGTGGCGGCAGTGGTGTGTACATGAATGTGTGCGTGTGTGTGTTTGAGTGGGCGGGGGTTCTGGCAGCTGCAGCTCGGCCGGAGAGACCAACCACACACTGAGTGGATCACCCCCGCGGCACTACGCAGACCTCAGATCAGTAGCAGTGTGTCAGACTGGTAGGAGTCAGACGTCAGGAAGATACGAGTGCAACCTTAAGCAACTTTGGGGCTACTTTAATCTCACTTATGACGACAGAAGAAAACAACTGCTAATTTAATATTGTTTATGCGGCCGAATGTGGAGTCACGAGTAGTGTTTGGGTGCATGCGTAAGTGAAGTTTAATTATGTGCGCTGACTTTATGGCTGACCAATGCGTACTGTCATACTCCTGAGCAGTGCTTATTACAAAAAAAGTTGGTTTATGTGGTGAGAGAGAAAAACCAAAGCACCACTGGAGCATAATGGGTTCAGTCTCTGCTGCAGCGTTTGTGGAAGTGCTCTACTGAACACAATTGACCGATCCAAAGTCCCACCCCCTTAGTTAGCATTGCTATGTCGGACAAGCTTGGAAGAAAAAGAGACTAGCTGGGAGCCACAGTGTATATTACATAAGGCCTACAGTATGTGATGGAAGGATATTTACAATGGGATGCTAGGTGCAGTGTATATCCAAGTCAATGACACCAAAAATTATTTCAAGGTGGCACAAAGCCTTACAATGGAACATCAGCCTTGATCATTCCTGGCAAATGATAATTTAAATCACCCTTTTCCAAATCTCTTTAAAGTTAGAACAAAAAAAAAAAAACACAGGCTGATGTTGTTTATCTGACATTAGGCTAACTCCATTTGATGTAGCTATATGTTAGCTAGCTAGTTAGCTAGCACAACAATAGCCAACTTAACTGTCTGTGTAGATTGTGACCCCTGCTACATCTTTCAACCATCTTCAAATTTTGGTGTTCTTCTCAATATAAATGAGCATATAGCATATCAAGCTAGGTGTAACTGGAAAGGAAAAAGTTGGTACCAAGCTCGCTGCAAACTACTATTAGAAAACACTGGGGGGAAAAAGGGGCGGGTGGGAATGTGGTGAGGAATCACATCCTTTTCTCTGCACTGAATCTGAATCTTGAATCTTGAATCTGAATCTTGAATCACAAACATATTTAATGGGACCTTGGCATGATTGCGTAATCCACAGACTTTAAAGGTGCTGTCAATACTCACAGTCATTGAGGACTCGGTGACTCTGCGGTCTAGTGACTTGGCTCTTCTTAAGTTAGCAAAAGTGGAGCTGGACACATCAGGGACTGAGCGGTCCTTTCCGGCATCCAGTGACATCTCCTGTAAATGCAAAATCAGTATTAGAAATCAAAAGTAATCCGTTAATTGAGTAATGGGATTGTGTCGGACTCTCACTATATAGTACATATGCAATTCAGTGAATTCTTTTAGTATTTTACATCTTTTCAGATTTGGTTGTTTGAGGAGGATTGACAAAGAGAATAGCATACATGTTTGTTAGCCAGATAGCGTCTCTCACTGCGGCCTTGTCTCTGGATTAGCGATGTGTTGTCGGAAGGCTCATTGGAGCTGCTTGTGTCCATGCGCTCTACAGGCTGACCCTCCTCGAATCGACCAATGATTTGAGAACGCCTAAGAGACACAAAAGGACCACTGTTTTCAAAGACATACTCAATATACAGTACATACAGTAGCAAGATTAAAGTCCCTTCTCACAGTGAGTTCTCAATAATTCTTTAAAAATGGCTTTTTGCAGCACACCATCCTCAATGACAATCCGCAGTAAAACAAGACCAAAGCATGACATGAAAGCAAATTTGAGCCAAAATCAATGTCCGTAATGGATACAAGTAGTTTCATTTATTATGTACAGAATGCAATGCTGCCGTTACTGCACAACATGGACAGACACTATGTAGAGTGTTTGACTTTGGACATCATTGTAGGCTCAAAGTACCTTTCATAGACAGCAATGTGCGAGGTAAAGATAATATCCCCAAAGAGAACAATCCAGAGATACATCAAAGAATAAAGATTAGGTGTTATATGATGAGAGATTAAACTTTAGTGGAAAAGGAAAATGACTAGGATGGTGGATTAAACAAATTGCAGAAGTAGCAGCAATGGCAACACAGTCAGCGTTACCTTAAGGCTCTGCACTTGTTAATGTGTGTATGTGTGTGTGTTTGTGTCTGCATGAGAAAGGAGGAGATCAAACTGTATGTAAACCCACCATCAGTGCCAAACACCAGTATGTTTAAGTATGCACAGTATATACAATAAATCAGGTATGTATGAAAGAGTGTGTGTGTATGCTCCCAGGCAGTGCAGAGATGAAATGATAGAAAGCAGGAATCAGCGGTGACCAGCAGGGAACAGCATTGGGACAGGGGTGGAAGGGTTGGTTGAGCATTAGCGCTGAGAAGCTCTGTTCAGTAGCCCCTGGAAAAGATTGAAACGACAAAACAAACTAGCAAAAGTAGCAAGGGCAAAAGGTAGAGATCAATAGAAAAGAAAGTAAAATGTGCATTTCAATCCCCAAATCATTAACGGCAGACCACTGGTAGAGCTAGGGGAGGCAGCAATAACAAGAGATGCTCAAGATATAGGAGTGCCTCAAGGACAGCAGCCACAGGGTGGTGCTAAAAAACTAAAATGCTGAGTGCTTTGAGCAATGCATGAGCCTCACATAACAGATTACTTGGCATGCTATCTATGTTTTAAGGCTCTGCCAAGGGCTAACAACCAGTGGCTCATTAATGATTATTAATCATGTTCGGCTGCCATCATAATCACAAGTGAATTTGCATATGTGCCTCTGTTAGGAGATATGCAACTTAAAAGGTCTCTGTAGACTGTTTTGCAATGTGCCGATCGTGACTCTAAACCATTAACCTCTTACCTTCGCTCCTGCCCAAACAGCCGAGCCACCTCCTCTCTGCCGGGACTCCGTGTCCGTGCCCTCAGGTCTTGGCGCTTTTTCTCTGAGCGGAAGGCTTCGCGGTAGCTCAGTCTGCGAGCCCGTGGCACATCAGACAGCGCTGCATACTCCCTTCCAGGCCGGCCCACTCTGCCACTACCGGTGCTCCCTCCACCACCGCTGCGCCCCTCCCAGGTGGGCGTACTCCCGCTGGGTTCCGAGTCCAGCGAGCTCTGGGAGGAGCTGATGGTGGAGTAGCTAGGGGAAACAAGCGCACCTGGAGAGGGGAGAGGATCTTGGGAGGGTTGAAAAGGGGAAGTTTGGGATTCGGGCTCAGAGTTGTACCTGGGACTGAGAGCTCCTAAGGAGGAGGAAGATGGTGAAGAGGACAGGGGCAGATGCTGGGGTGGCTGTGCAGACTGCGGAGAAGGCTCCGACTTGGTCTTCTCCAGGGAGAAGTAACCACTTTCCACTCGTACCTTGCGTCCAGTGCTCATGGTGCCGCCATCTGAAGCAAGGACACAATGCCACTGATAAGACACCCACAACAGTCTGTATATAGTACTAACTATGGGAGCATATATTACGTATCTGTTGTATACCACAAAATACTGTCTCGTCGACATAGTTACATAAGTCACTATTTACCCAAACAGTTAAAGCTGTTGGCTAAGTGCCTGAAAAGAGCTTATGCTTAAGCCCAGGTCACTGCGGATTTTATAGAGAAAGTTAACTACATGTGAGACATGCCATGTGACAGTGCCTTTATGTTCGCTGTGACAAACTCAAGTGACCCAGCTGTCCTTATCTAACATTAAAGAACAGTAGAAGCATTTCTACAGGATGTTGAGGAATTTACATGCCGTCATCTCAGTCCTCACCGTCTTGAGTAGTGATAGTGGAGTCTGGCTGGCTCTGGCCCAGCTGGCTGAGACAGGAGGCACTGCGGCTGCAGGGGATGGTGGCCCTGCTCCAGCGGGTCTCCTCCTGCCACAGGGTGGCACGGCTCATCGGGACGCGCTCGGCGCTGGCGATGCTGCTGGGCAGGCAGGGGATGCTTCCTCCGCTGCTGCTGCTGGTCACCGTCACCTTAGCGGGGCCAGGCTCCTGGGTGAGGGTTTGGGGTGAAAGGAGTGGATGGGAAGAGGAGATGACATAATGGGAGGTAAGGTCACAGAGAGACTACAAAGAGGAGCACGAGAAGGAAAAAGATTGAAGAGCAATTAAACACTGACAAGTAAATGTGAAACAAAGGAAGGAAATATCATTTTTTTAAAGGACCAGTGTGTAGGATTTGGGGGGATATATGTGCAGAAATTTGATATAATATTCATAATTATGTTTTTATTTGTGTAGAATCACCTGAAACTAAGAATTATTGTGTTTTCATGGGGCGCAGGTCCTTTTCCAGTTAGCCTACCATGTTGTAATGCCATGATTCTATGATAGCTCGAAACAGACAAACCAAACACTGGCTCAAGAGAGGGTTTCGCACATTTTTACATTACCTGAAGGCCACTGCAATCTCATTGGCTGCAATCTGCAACCTCACCACTTCATGCCACTTAATCCTACACACTGGCCCTTTAAACCATGACTCCTTTATGTTAACGTGCTCCATTGTATGCCCACTCTGAACTGCAGTGGTGTCCAATCATGAGCCAATCATGACACCACTGTATCATTACACCAGGTTATCTCGCTTATGAGATGCATATCGCTCTTCAACAGTGGGCTATCCAGTGAAAATAAGCTCAGAAATCTCCTATGGCTTTAATTTGAAGAGGTAATGATCAGAGTCTTGGTGTTCAGTGACACACGATTTCATCAGTGGTCTGTTTTTTTCTGGTTATGCTTTTTTGGCTTCTTGGATTTTTTATGTGTATGTGTGAAGCAAATCCAACATCAAAGTGACAAAGCAAAAGAAATTTGCTATCATCATTGGTACAATGACAAATTCTGGGGAGAGGAGGAGGAGGACGTGTGGAAAGGAGAACGAGATTGACAGCTTGACACTAAACAAAGAATTAATTTATGCCAAACACACCTGTATTACTGAGGGGTACAGAGAACAATAACAACAGAAGAATAGATTCTGCAGAGGCGGAATATAGTGGAGTAGGATTTGTAGGATAAAAATAATCATCTGATCAATGGATGCAAAAAGCAAACAAATTTAAACACTCACTGCTGTTGTGCTCAAAGTTTGATGTCACCAGTACATACTGAAAGCCCTTTCGGTAATCAGCAGACTCACGAGTAGGGATGCACTGATACGATACCGATATCAGATATTGGGCTGACACTGACTGAAAATGCTTAATTTTATTCTCTGTTTATGTCTGATTACCTGTACACGCACTAATTCATGCGTTAGCAGCACGCCGGTAGACACCATAGCTTGGGGAGCTAACAACAAACATGTTAGCTTGAGGTATTTAAAATTTCTATTTATGTATTGATTTGTTACATTTTATTTCATTAGGTGTAGAAGGCAAAGTTTAAGTCGGGCTTGACGTTGCCTTACACATATAAGAATGATCCCAGTCACTTCCAACACAGATGCATACAGCTGCATCAGATCAGTACTCTGTATCAGCTGATAACCAAAGCCCAGGTATCGGTATCAGGACTGCAAAAGTCAGATCTGTACATCCCCACTCCCAAAATCATTTCAATTCATAAGAGGAGAAAGCTGGAAAGATTTCCAAAGCAAAGCATCCCTCAACATCAGCTCTTCAGCCAGCCTACTGTAATCACCACAAACATGCAGCTGTGCTAAGAATCACTTTTTCAGTATCGGAGAGAGAAGCAAAAAGCGTGTTCTTTTTATTTACACCTTCACCTGCATTGATCGGGAGTTTTAATAAGTAGAATTTATTAGGGCTGGGATTTCAAAGCCACTAAGGGTGAAGCAGGATAAAAGTTTGGCCAAGCTGAACTCACTGGGTGTCCATTCATGTCTTCAGTGGAAAAACACTGGCTTGCAGTTTCTCCACCCTGCCAATCACAAAAAGCCTTTGATGTTAATGCTTGCTATGTAGTGCTGATTTATAATCAGTACAGGTAGACCCAAAAATCTGCCTTTCATAGTTTCTGTGTTATTTGAACTATCATTTTTAGTTGTGCTCTTACTCGCTTGCATGCAAATTTATGACATAGAGCACTATTACAAGCTTTTTGTTGCTTTACAGCCAGCTAAGAATCTGAAAGTAAAAAGTTCTTTCAGTTGCAGTATGAAAGACAAATACGTTTCCTGTCATATAGTTTTTTTTGTGCTCAAGGTCAGGTGCTTTAATTTAGGGGCACCACCCAGAAAGCAAACATGTTACAGTGCTCAAGTAGTTACAACAGTTTCCTGCGTATGTCTCCGGTAACTTGAGTCTCAGTGGGAGGAGGAGAGCTTTCAGGTGGAAATGTGAGCCAACTGTGGATATTTATCTGTGACAATCTATATCGCATTTCCATCCAAAAACAACCGAACAGCCTACGAGGCAATGATAGAAACAGACATTAGACAAGCAGTGAAAGCATAATCACCCTCACACATTATCAGCCCTAATTATGTGGCTTGGCCTTGACTGTTATTTCAAGCGATGCTCGTTTCACACACATGCAAGAAAAAGAGTCCTGTTGTATGACATCAACCAGGTTCTGCACTACTGCTGTTGTTTAAAGCAGATATCAGGAACTTACTGAGATAAAATACATGTATAGTTCATAGCAGGTACTCTCATCTACACAGGAAAGTATGGTTAATGAAGACAGCAACAAAGACAGCCAGACATAAACGTCGGAGGTCACGTGGGACACAGTCAAGGTCATCGCTGTGTCACCACCGTCCCTCTGCAAATGAGCCTGTTAGTGTCAGCCTGCCAAGGTCGCAGTCTGATTTGGGGCGCCGTCATTAGAGGAACCAGACAATGAACTTCAGAGAGAATTTTGTGTGCACTCGATACAAATTTGGCCTCGCATCAAAAAGGAGGTGGGGAAGGGGGGAGGCTGTATCCCGCGCTGGGTGGTCTGCCCAGTACTGTATGATATAATATATTTCATCTAATCATTAAAACCATTAGAATGGTAATAAAGCTTTACCTAGCCCTGTTATTTATTTCTACCTACCAGGGAGAAATCTGACTGCACTGACATGAAAAGAGCATTTTTATTCCCTATGGGCATTGTGTTTCTAATGGATGTCACATGCATGGCTTGAATGACGTCCTCACCTTGCTCCCAGACTGTTGAATGCCACTATGTATTGTTTTCTAGTTGCTACATTTTGTGTAGATATACTTAATATAACTTTATTTATTTATAGATTCCTTCTAGACACATTGCTCTCCAGAGGGAAATTATCTTTCTGGGTTCCTCTATAGGGCGGTGAATGTGGAAAGTCAGCTAATGAACAGCACTTAAGGGGATTCAAGTCCCAAAGTCCACATTCACAGACTCTCAGACTTTGACATGCATTCTCAAGACGTCTACAAAGGCTTAGGGCTGTCCCAGTTTGACATCAGAAAGTGTCTGTACGATACTTCACTAACATTTTGAGCCAATTTGGGGATTTAACTTGCAATTCATGGCGTTGTAAAGTTAAAAACAGGAGTGAACAGATGAAGTATAGGCCTCTCACGATAACTTTTGGTGGACGATATACTGTCCCAGAGATAATTGCAATAAATTATATTATTGTCATTTTATGACCGTGTTATGCCACTGATATAATGACAATATTAGAGGTTGACTGATGACTGACAATTAATCGGCGCTGATAGAACTTTATATAAACTATCGTTAATGGCGGAACTGTGGTGTAGTGGTCGCCTCAAAGCAAGAGAGTTCCTGGTTCGAACCCAGGGGCCCCTCTGTACAGAGTTTGCATGTTTGCACGTTCTTCCCGTGTCAGCGTGCATTTTCTCTGGGTACTCCGGCTTCCTCCCACAGTCCAAAGACATGCAGGTTAATTGGTGACTCTAAATTGTCCGTAGGTGTGAATG
>JAPZEB010000014.1:17042166-17063705 GCA_029783705.1 Chaetodon striatus | reverse complement strand
AAAGCTGATGAAGACACACAAGAAGGCTTGGTTGTTTTCCAGTTACTCCTGACTCTCCTGTTGATAAACAGAAAAGTCAGCCATTTCATCATTTCTATCTTAATATATAATATTAGAAAAAAGATTGGTATTTTATTGCAGAGCTTTGTTTTTTATTTTATTAAAAATCAATCTGTTTTCAGCTGGACTGGAGTTTATTATATAGAGAGGGCATTTTTTTGTTGCTTTCTCTTTAAAGCCCAGAGAAAGCACAGAGGAGAGAGCACTAAGCCGATTAGGTGCTGATGCTGGAGGCTGGCCAGTCCATGGCTGCTTGAAATGGGAATTCTGGGCCAGGTCCTGAGGAAGCTGGAGTGGGTTATTAAAGAGCAAGTGGCTCACCCAACAACAATTAGCAAAAAGCCAACATACTTACGTTGCAGGTTATGTGGATTTTACCAGCAACACCTAGAGGTGAAATAAGGCCAAGAAATGGTACTAAGTGCATCTACTGGGAGATAAAGTATTTTCATCTGTATATCAAATGAGGATGGGCATTTCAAGTAACTTCCATATTCAAGTACTCACATTATACTATTGTAGATTCTTTGAGTACTTGCAAAAAAGTATAATGTAAGAATAAGGATGTAAATCAGACAACCAGGCTTCAAGTAGCCTATTCAACCATAAATTCAAAGTTAGCATGAGAAAAATAAGGAAACTTTCTGATGCTGCTGTTACATAGGTAAACGCAGCTCTGAGGGACAGTATCCAGAGTCCAGAACCACTCTCCTCCTGGTTAATTCAACATCTGTCTGGTTAGCACGAGTTAACACAGCAGCAGCGCCTACCATCTGGCCCTAACAAACTCACAGCAACACTGAAACGGCTCCACTGTGTTGTTAAAGCTGTTCATAACTATCAGGTAACATCAGGCATGTGATGTTAACAGTTAGCCCAGTCAATGTGTGCGGGCAGTCGTGTTAATTTCATTGACGAAAACTATAATCAAAATTTTTCATTAAACTTTTTTGCATCACGAAAACCTGATGTATGTTTCGCTAGACAGCAAAAACCCTCACACCGGAGCAGGGTCAGCCGTTGGTGCGAGTTGTGACCTGTAATTCAGTAAATACGCAGCCATGTGTGTCTGACTGTGGATGGCGGAGCTGTTGTAGGATTTGTGGAGTTCGTTTATTGCAGCGCAGAACTCCACTCAGATCCGGACTGTCTCAGGAAGGTCCAGGGTTTGATGCTGTTTGACAGGCAGGTAGGAGGCTCAGTTATCTGTAGGTGTAACTGTGCTGTAAGTTAAGTTAACGTTTTCTCTGACAAAGATGAAAGTTTAGTTTTACTCACTGACTCTGTAAGAGAACATAAGCGTAAACTTCCAGACTAACATGTTGCAGATTTAGAAAGAATTTGGGCTGAAATAACGTTTTTTTTTTCTGCTTCTTAAAAGTGAGATGGATAAGTCAGAGTTTACAATGAAGCAAAGTACAAATCATAGTTGTCTCAGATTAATTTTTGTGATGTCAAAGTTTTTGAGATCATAAACAGAGAGAGCTTTTCAGTTGAGCAGTTAGCAGTTGAGCTTTTCATATGATGAGCAGTAAGAGTGTTTTCATAGGTCACCCCTTAAACCTGCCAAAACTGCTGGAGAAATGCAAGTTTGAGTGTGTAGAAATTATTTGTATTGGTAGAGAAATATGTGTCTAAATGAAATTTTAATACAACCTGTCACCTTGGTTCTAATTTTTAATACATGAAGTAAGTGGATTAGTTACAAGAGTTTTCGTCGACTAAAACTATGAAGGATAAAAATGCCTCAAATGTCACTAAAACCAATGAGCATTTTCATCTCAAGACTAAGACTAAATCTAAAATGGCTGTAAAATTAACACTGGTGGGCAAACTCTCCCTGACTCTTACTCTCACCCCCTCCTCATGCAGAGCTCACACTCCTGCAGCAGCAGTATTATGATAAACAGACAGAGAGCAACAGAAAGGGAAGGAGGCACTAAATGACGCAACACAGTGCAGGCAGCTGTACAATGAAATATGATTTGACCCATTTTAAACAGGAAAAAAAAAATATATAAAATTCATGTTTACATGTGGGAGCTTGAGCGGCGATTACCCTACACTGAATGAATACTAACGTCCATCGAGTACTCATGCCCGTCCCTTTTATCAAATATTTCTGACTAAATGTGCCTAATATGACATATGTTCTACCCTTGGTACTGTATTCACATGAAACATCCCCAGACTCATCTCCAAGGCTGCACTTTCTTTCCTTCTAAAAATATCTTTGTTGCGAAGCCCTGAACTCAACAGGTGGCTGGACTGGCAGGTCGCCAAGCTGAGGTGAAAGGTTAGAGGTCATCCAATACACCTGCACCTGTTGCAACTCAGACAGACATTCAACTGCAGCTGTGGCTACTGCAGGCCATCACAAGGCAGCAGTCTCTTGGACACTCGGTCTCGGGCCAAGTTACAGCTGGACTTTATCCAACGGAGACGTCGTACTGCAGTGATGTAACTTATCAACTCTTTCATCCATGCCCACAACCTTAAAACCACAAACAGCTAGAGTTTATGAGCAGAAATTGAGTAGCCAAATGTTAATTTAAATCACAACTATTACTACAGTGGTGTGCATCTGTGGGTAATTCACAATAGCAGTATTTTCACTCTCTAAAGTCTCTGTGTTCCTGCACCCCCGCCATTGCACATGCAGACACCTACCCACTGTTTTATTAGTGCCCGTCTCAGAGCTGGCTAACCTCTCACCCTGATGCTTTAAATGAAACCTTTTGTCAGTGTCCTGCTCTAGTGTTTAGAACAAACTGAGCGAGCAGTCAGTCAGGCCATGTTTGGCTTTATAGACAAGGGAGGGTTTGGAGGGGGGAGAGAAGTTACACAATACTGCTGGCTGCTCTCTCCAGCACAAATGATTTATTGGCCAGAGAGAACTGGAATGAAAGACAGAGATGCGAGAGAGTGGCAGGATAAGAGAAAGTGAGGAGGTAAAAGGAAGGGAAAGTGAATCGGACTGAGTAATGGGAAAGTAAAAGTGGGGACCGTGCAAGTGAGAGTGGACACTGGTTTAGCCAAAGCCTCCTGGAGCCGGCCTTTCTCTGGATAATGAATGGTTGGAAATCATTAAATGGAACAAGAAAATGAAGGACGGTACAAAGAGAAGGATGGTAAAAAAGACATCCTGAAAAAAAGGAGCCTTTTAAGGACCTCTCACCATGGCGCAACAGTGGACCGCCTTCAAGCATTCGGCTCAACCCAACATGGCAACAAAAAAATTCACCATCAACTGGAATCCCACATCAATAGAAACTGATACCTCGCTATGAGCAATATAGTAGTATTTTACTCAAGGTGCTGATAGACCTAGTGCCCTGTGTTAAAGGATCCTGTCCACAGGCTCATGCAACACTGAACACCAATATAATAATAGACCACAGGACTGTCTCCACTTGCTTACAGCCTACATTAGCTGAAGCTCAAACTTCAAGTGGAACCCTATAACCAGTGGTTATGTTGCAAAGGTTTTAGTTTTGGATATGTTCAGAGAAGACAAAAGCCTACTTTTTGATGTGGCCTGACATACACCAATTTGTCTATGCATTTCCAGGTCAATACAATGAACAATGAATTCAGTCCCATTTTCAGGGGAGCACTTTCTGCTCATCCAATCAAAGAGGGCCAGCTTAGCCCATTTTTTTTCCTGTGTGTTTGAGTGTGCATACTGGAGAACAATGCTGTTTTATTGACTGTAATTTGAATTTAATACGTGTAATTTGAAGCCATTATTTTTAGACTCATTAGGCCTTTTGGCTATGGAACACACACACATACAATAAATGCAGACTGGAAGTGGGTGAGGGGGAGGTCAGTTGGAAAACATGAAAATGTCTCCCTGTCTTTCACATTTGATCCTTGAGAGCTTACAACATTACAAGAAGACAAAACCGCAATTAAGTTTCAAATCAACTGAGGTCTTGTTTTTGGGCAGTTCTCCATGTGTGTCTGTACACTAATGAAAGCTTTAAATGACATGTTTTTACAATAAAGACAATGAAAGTGACCTAAGTGGTGCTTTATAGAACAGTGGCTCACACGCAGGCCAAACTCGAGAGTTCACAGTTTGGCCTGTTTGGTCCTGAGCCAGACAGGGCTACTGTACTCCTGACTTAAGGACTTGAAGTATTCAAACAGTGAACCAGTGGAGAAGATAAGATCTTTATCTCAGCCACATCCGGACTGATGTAGTGACTAAAGCCAAGGCAAAAACTAAAGAGCACAGACAAAAAGACACTGGAAAGTCAGACCAAAAGGCCAACAGGGAGCTGGACTGCTCATTTATCAAGTGAAATACAACCTAGCCCATCTTCCATGAGACCTTTCATTGTATTCAGCTTAATCATACTCTCTTGGTAATGGTAAACTCATGGCTCTTTAGACAGCAAAGCACTCACTTGGAAAGTGGACATGCATTTTGGGTCACCTGGAGGACAGCGAGGCCCTTGATTAGCGATCAATGTGAGCTGCTCTGCTTAAGCAGGGATGTACGATCCCTTTACAGACTACAAATTGTTTCTGGTCTGATTTTTCTGGAAGCTGTAGTTGCCATGTCAGGTCGATCATCTCTCATGAGATCAAACTGAGAGTAAGGTGGACTCCTTAGCTTGGCTCTGACGGGACAACTGAGGCTGAATAACATGCCGCTTGGTTTGGGTAGGCAAGATACTGCCAAGTTGCCTTGACATATAGATAGAAAAACTAAATATAGTCCTGTCTTAGGTCACAAGGCTACAACTGATAAGCTTACAGAGTTTCTGATGACACTTAGGATAACAATCCACATTACAGTGTGTCTGTTTTCCTGATAAAAAGTATCTATTTAAGGCAGGAAAGCAGTGGGTGTGGAGCTGTATTTTTCAAACCTGTGCTTCCATGAAATTACCTGTTCACATTGGATCTTGTGAGCATGAGATGGCCTAGTGAAGCAGACCAGAGAATTCTCTATAACAGTGATAAACTGGTCCAGCCATGGGGTCCAGATTTCTCCTTAGTCATTAGTTTGAGGTCCTACAGTTTTATACAGCGTCATACATGCGTTTGGCCATGTCTTTGGGCTAGTTTGCCATCTCTGTCAAGTAGCTGTCCGTTAGTCACTCACTCTACAGCAAAACACAGCACTTAGAAATTAAGTCTTAGCTGGAAATTTACTGTACTTAAAAGTGCGTTCTTTACAAACTTTACACATTTGCGAGTCACTTGCAGTCCATTGAGAATGGGCCCGCGACCCACCAGCTGAGAACCACTGCTAAAAAGATCCTGAATAGGGAATTTTTGAAGATTTTTTTCATCATTTTATTGCCAATTTTCCTGTACTGGGGTTGCTGTCACAGCCAAATTGTTCGGTTTAGAGTGAGGACTACCACCCTGGTAGTCAGTTATAGGGTGCAACATTTGGTGTGTTTAGTTTTGCCACCTCTTCCAGTTTACCTTTTATGTTCTAATACAGTTAAAAGTCCTGCACAGGTCTGATTCTTAACATCCGAACCACAACCACAATGTGCAATACCCCACCTGCCCTGCCACACACACATATGACCAATTAGTTCTGCAACCTGACCCCACCTGTTGACAAAAGATTGGTGGTCTGACCTAAAATTGCAAGTCTTGCAATAACCGTGCACTGTTCAAAAATTTGGTAATCCAGCATGTTTAAAGTCATCCTTTTAGGACATTTGATACATGCAACACTAGGATATTACAATTTAATACAAAGGCAAATCTGGATACACAATTTATCTGAATATGTTTTGCTTATTCTCATAATATTGAGAAGCAGTTAACAATGCCTGCTAGTAACGCACCCAATTAAAACAGCTCTCATATTTCAGTTGGTGCCGAAGACAGAGTCAACACACAAAGTCAGCAGTCAGAGGATTAACTGTTTAAACATTAGTCTTATTTTATTTTAATATATTCATAATCTAACACTTGTGATCCAACCTGCATGTTATTTTTTTTTGTACCCATAACCAAACCTGGAAATATTGAGACAAAATACTGCCTGTGAACCACCTTTTCTGTGGGTTACTCATTGGGTGCCCACAGGAACCCAACCTAAAGCATGACCCTGACAAAGTTTCAAAGCATGCCGGCACACTTACGCAGATAATTCAGTTTTGGAATTACAAAGTTGATTAGAACAAACATTTGGTTTGTTCGGCTGAAACATTTACAAGATTTTTCTGTCACAACAGCTGCGTTTGTGGGTGGGAAAGTTGGTGAGGTTACTGTATTTGTCACTGCACTTTCAACTCCTACTGGTTGGTCATGATACCTGCACAGTGGTTGCGTCAACTTAAAGAGGATAATGCCCTGCGTGTTGCACCCCGATTGTGGTAAACCTCCTCTGGCCCACAGCACATACGTCAGTGACAAGATCAGCAGTGCTTAGAGAATTGGGAATTCCGAAATGGGATAAGAACCGTGACAAGAACCCACAAAAATTCCCAATTTCTACAAATGAAAAACAAAAACAAGGGAATGTTCTTTTACGGATATAGTAAACCGGGCAGCAGCTTTGGGATGTGGGGTTGAGTGGCAGTTACAGTGTTGTAGACCCTGATGATTACAAGCTGTATGAATGGCTGTTCCCATGGTTTTGTGGCTTTGTGCAATGGGAACAGTGACCCCACTGTAATCCATGGCTGTTTACATTCCAGCAGATCAGTTCCTACTGGAACCATGGGGAAGGAAGGGCAGGGGTTAAAGAAGACTCTCACGCACCATATCTCTACAAAACCAACACACGCCTCACCCAGGACCCACACTTGGTAAACAACCCACAATGATCCAATATGGAGGGCTTTCACTGTCTTATCAACTCGAGCTGTTACCAACATCACATTTACCCTTTTCCATCTAAATCATCTGCTTCTCTCCCCAATCTACCTTTCAGTCCTAAATGATCCATCTCTCTCTCCATGTTGTACTGTAATACAAACTTGTGCACTCCAGGCAGCCTTTACTTCCCTCTCCACTCTGTTTCCCATGGCTTGCTGTGAGCGCAAGACTGGAGCTCCCCTATAAGTATCCCTAATTTGATGGGGTGGGGTGGTCAGCCTCCACTTATTCTCTGCATAGAGTGCCTGAAGGCAACAACGCAGCTCAGAGGCCCTGCCCACTCATCCATTCCCTAGAAAGCTCTCCTCATTCCCGAACCAACACAAGACAAAGGCTCCTCAAAATTGGTTAAAAATAGCCCTGATTTTCATGTTTCACAGGGCTAGAGAAGGGGGAGGGTTTATGCACGTTTCAGCATGTCAAAAGGTCTCACAGGTCTAAGGGCAAACACAGGCTGAGGTTGTATATGCTCATGTCCAGAAGATTCAGGAGAGAGGCAACAGAATGGTCTGCCTCAAGTTTAAAGAATGCACAAATGTGTGGGAAATGGAGGAGAAGTTTGTCAAAACTTTCTCAGCTCTTGGACCGTGCGATGGGGCAGGGGTCCACTATTTCAATTCCAGTAAACACAGGAAATTAATTGAGCTGAGATGAAATGAGAATGACTTCAACAGCTGAAACGTCATGAGAACATCATGTTCTCCTTGGAATAACAAGGGATATGGCTGTGGTGCAGACAGTAAACTGCAGTCAATACAGTCTAAAGGCAATTGCAATTCAAGCGTCTCTGAATGGGCCTTTTGTGCCTTGCAACTCAATAGGTAGCCTCATTTTATTTGCAGGTATACTGTGCTTGTTCTGTCTGGACTAAAACACAATAACGGACAAGCACGAGAACACAAAGTGCACTGTCTTTTCCAACGGCCTCCAAATAAAGTGGGGAAATATTGTAAACAATGCACCGTCAACAGTAATAAAAAGAGTTTCAGTACAAAAGCCGAGGCTGCGATTCAGTGTGAGCTCAGAGACCACAACAGATATTGAGACACTGCAAAGAAAAATATGTCAACCTAGATCATATGATGAGGCAAGTGTGTGTGTGTCAGTAAGAAAAGGTTACAATTAGGTCAATGCAACGTCAGTGGGAGTTAGATGTTGTGTGGGGTATTTAGGACCGCGCTGCAAAGCAGTTATTAGAGTGTGGGTGTTGATCATTTTAACTCGCACTGATGTCATTAAAGTGGCTTTGTGGAGCTGGAGAGTTCTTTACACCCACATACCTGCCCTCACCACAAGGTGATAATGGATTTGGTGTGTGTATGTGTGTTTCTCACATCACTTAAACAACTTAAACAGCTTATTCACACAGTCATGTTTGGCTGGCCTCTGACCATGTTGTTCATTTTTCTTTACCTTACCTCATAATGATTGTAGGCCCACTTTCCCTCAACAGTTTTAACTCAAGACGGCTAAAGCTGAGGGTTTCTGAAAACCTTGCAACACCTGTTCCTGACACGGCCTGTGCAGTCAAGCACCCTCGGTCCCAGGTGCATTCGGTCACACACACAGAAACATGTGCAGCTCAGCACAAACTAAAACTCTATCCGATTCAGCCTTGCACATTTGTTTCGATGCTGTGCTTTTTTCTACAGCTACTGTAGAAAGGCTTGCTCACCATATGACTGAGCCTAGAGACAGCCTCAGCCCACACACTCGTGCTTTGCTTCCAGAGCATTCTGTCCTGTATCCCTACAGTCAGGACAGAGACAGCCAGAGCTCTCCACAAAACAGAGAATAACTCTGTCCCATGTTACACATGCCATGGTCAACGGTTGCTGGACAAAGGGACAAAACACGTTGCCTTGGCAACGCTCCCCTGAAATAACTGCGTTGGGTTGCTCTAGGGAAATCTAGCTTGTGCATTCAGCAAATACAGGAGACTGAATTGACCGTGAATTTTGTGAGTGCAGTCATCTAATTTCCATGTTTACAGCTAATAAAATATACCATGCTACATTTCAGAGAACTAGCTCGGTCACAACTAATTTCAACTCTCTTCTTCGGAGGCGTACGCCAAAATGATCCATGAAAGCTGCACATTAGCCTTGCATGGCAGCACATGTTCTATGCAGGCCAACATTTCCAGCTATTCACTCTCTCCATCCTTCCAATCAGAACACATTTCGTCTTCACCTCGCTCTTACTGAAGCTACAGTTTCTTCTGTTTACCACTTGTCTCTCGCACATAACTGCTTTTCAAAGCCACAGCTGCTCTTAGCATAAAACGATGGCAGTGGTGAGTCGTGTTGGGTGTTCACCGTAGGTGGGCAACCCCAAAATCGATGGCTCCGAGAGCTGTGATCTCTCCCAGGCCTTTGCTAACCCATTCCTTTCCCCCAGAGTCGTGCCACATCCTGCAGGTTGGGACCGCACTCCATCTGGGTTTGGTTAGAGCCAAGACACAAGAGCCATAAAACTAGGCCGAGAGGAAAACAGAGGGGCACCTCCTCATCTACAGCCCCAACCAGCGCTCTCAGATGGGGGCTCTGATGTGGTCTGGAGCAACGTTACACTGGCGAAAGCTGGCAGTCTTTAGATTTGACCTGATGTCATTCACAATACAGCGTTTAAACTGATCTTAATGTCAGTGTCTTTTTTGTATATAATGTTGAGTGTAGCAATCTGAAGCATTGACGCTGAAGAATTTAATTGTATATAACATGCTTATAGTTATATAGGCATACATATAAATTAATAAAGAGGGCAAAACACCATTACTAAACCAACCACCACGACTCAAACTGCTCCGGTAACGGCTTCAAACTATGTTTTAGCAGTAAATGTATTTTACATCATTAGCTATACTGTCTATATCCTGTGCTGCTACTGACCTGACCCTATGTTCAACGTCCTACGTACCTTTTTGTCCACGGAAAACAAGTGTCAGATATGTATGCCAATTAGCCAAGTTTGTGCAGCTGTTTTATTCAACACCAAACAATTATTCTAATGCGTTTGGTTTGACAAGTGAGGATCTATATTTAGTGTCACTTGATATTTCCAGCTCTAGACCCTTGCTAACCCCCACTCCTTTTGATCCTGCATTCAGAGCGGAGATGAAAAGATGAAGAGTGACATCCAGAGAGAGCGCTGAATGGAAGGAGGACATCCGCCTCTTTCCTTTGTCTCGTCCAGTAAACACATCATCCGTCCTCCTTCTGGTGTCATCATTCTCCACCAGTGCCTCACAAATACAATTTATTGGCCACAGTATGAAGAAGACATTAAGGCCAGAGCAGCATTTTTTGGCATGTTTAGCACAATAAAATCCTCAGTTAAAAACCCTGGGATGCACTCTGCAAAAAGCAGCCTTGCCATTCAACATGTAACAGATTTCTATAGGGGGAATAAAATGACCCTGAAGGGCACAGTAGATAAAAAAAACTCCACACAGCATCCTCGCTCCTGCTGCTCCTATTACATAAACCCTCTCAGCATCCCGCTCCTCTGCCAGAGAATGCCACATACAGTATGAAAGGGTCAAAAGCAACAAAGCAAGTGCTGTCTCAACTACTTCTGCTTTCGCCTCATTTCAAAGCACATCCACGTTTAGAAAAAAAAACTGTTGAGTACCGCTTTGGGTCAATCGATATTCAGCGTGCCCACATGCTGCAGTGCATTTAGAACCGACAAACTATGGTATTCAACCCGGTGACCTACAAAAAACATAAACTCCAAAGGAAAAGACAGTCAGTGTACATATTAATATGATGATTATTAATAGATATTCAACTACTCGCACCAATAAAGATCACTGAAGACATAAGTCTTCCTGGCACCGAGTGGTTTTTCCAGTTTTCCTTTCAGAACAGGAAGTTATCATGGGGCTCTTGCACAATAACTGTGTTAGCCACTTGAACAAACACCCACAGCTCGGCACATGACTTTTAGTATCAACACCATATGGTGTCACTTCATTCCTTTTGACACTGCTGTGCTAGTTAGCTTAGTGTTTAACACATTCACAAAATACTCTGTTGGATGAAACAAAGTACTGGTGTTAACAGTGAGGCGACTGCCTGGTCGAATGGCAGTGAACCTATCACACCCTACAGGTAGTCCTCTGACAAAGACTAAAATGCCAGTGACAAAATAAGTACACTTCAACCTCAACTATCAAACCCTTCCAGTGTTTAAAGTCTGTCCATGAATTCCTCTTTCATTTTAATGCAGCATCGTCATGTGAGTTTCAGGAGCAAAATCACTTCCCTTTCATAGATAGATATTGTGCTGAGTTTTCTCAATTGCAGATTAGCAAAGCACATGGAAATCAAGCATATGTTTAGTGGGGGAAAACTGTTGAGGAAGAAACTAAAGAGCAAGAGAAGGGTAAGAAGAAGATGGCATGACTGTGTCGCTCCAATGTGCAAAATAAAGTCGGGTAAATGGACATAATGTAACGCTACATTTACCATGCCATCATTTTTTTGCTTGAATAGACCGCACCATCACCTAGTATTTGATTTTGGGCAATTTTTTGTCTGAGAAAACAAAACTCAGTAGCTTACGAGATGACAGCTTTTACTCACCATTTCGTCCAGGGCATAGCGAAGTAAGCCATGCTCATAAAGGATGAAGAACCTCCTTTGCCATTTCTGCGTAAAAAGAAAGAAATTCTTAAATTACAGACAGCTACATGATGGATATCATGGCAATCCTAGTAACAACATGTGAAAATTAAATATTTAGCATGGGTCTCAAAGCTGTTTTTCATTACGCATTACACAGTTTTAGCAATGGGAATTTAACAAACACTGTTGGACAGATATTCAGTAACAAAGCCAGCTTTTTTTATTGGATCTGTAAATGTTTCAATTAAAGTCTCGAATCTTATGTACACTATTCACCTCAGGGTATAAAGACTTGGCCACTACACTGGTGCGCACACATACAAACAGTTGATACACAAGGGCAAGCGAGCCTGTGGGAGACAGTTGCCATGCAGTAGCTCCCAATTCTTAAAGCAGTTTGAGAATATACCACATCACAAGCTTTTCAAGTTGGCTGGAATAATTTTATCGTCATGGTTCAGTGCAAAAATCAATCATCCACTTTTTTCCAGCTTGTTTTTCTTATTAAACGTATGAGGAAAAACAACACAACAGAACAGTAGAGCACCTGTCCCAGCTGAATGTGGATACAATGGCAGCAGATAGATAAAGTCTTTCACAGCTGTACACAATATTAACACTTCTAATAACATTAACCATGCCCAGACCTGTGTTACAGGTGATACATGTACACAACATTGAGCTATACTTGACAGCATCATGTCAGTGTTTGCCCAAAACATATTAACTGCACAGTGTTAATAAACCTCAGCCTACTGAGGAAGATGAAACCTATCATATTTCTGAATATACAAGGTCATGCATTTTTATTGAGAATGAATAATAATTCTGTCAATATTTGAGCAAATGATATGATTACAGTTTTTATTGATCTGCTTGCTCATTGGCTTGATGAACTCTCTACTTCCTCCCTCTTAATGCACCGTTTTGTCACAGTGTTAAATATCATGGGCTCCGATTCCAACTGGGCCCAATCCATGAAATATTGAGAGGTGCTTTGTCGCCTAAAAGCCACCGGAAGGTCTCAGTAGGGGTGCTGATATACTTCACGGGTGATAGAAATGTGGCTTGCAGTGTTGCTGACCCCCAACCTGTCAGACTGAAGTGGTCCCAAACATGACCCATCCAAACTGTCAGCTCTTTTTTTATCTGTTATTTGTTTGTTGGTCAGTCCAAACCTGCTCACCTCAGCACCACACACCACTAATTACACACCCGCGTCGAAAGCTGATTGTAAGAATAGGCAGAACACATCGGTGATTATGTCAAAGCTGAAGCAGCCTGTTGACAGTAGTTGAAGGATCCAGAGGTGCTTTTCCCAAAAACCCCATATGGAAGCCATCAGTGTGGCTGTGAGAACTGGGACTTTTCCCTTCTCCTCCCCCACACTCTCTCGACTCCTCTTTGGGATGCACCACCACAGTATAATCTGAGAGCTGATAAAGGAAACGGTGCAACAGAGCAAGTCTCCCATTACATGATGCTGGGGGAGCAGGATTCGTGAAATAAAGTCAATATTAGGCTCATTATTGCCGGAGAAGGAGGTTTCTCCTGATAGAGGGCCAAGCCTCCCACAGGAAGCTGCTGAATCCATGAAACAGCTACAGGAGCCACAATAACCAGACCTCCTGTTTGTCAGATGTCAAACAAGGGGCAGGATGGATAACAAAATTAGAGGAAGGACTAGAGAAGCTGAGGTCCTTTCTCAACTTGCCTGGCCCTTGGAGCTGCCCAAATATACTAACCTTTACCCACAATCAAAGCTGTTTAACACAAACCCAGCAATCTCAGAACCCATCAGCTATTTGTCTGACTATGATAAGCTTCTGCAGGCATCGGCCAATATTTTGAGGGGTCCGCTGTAGCAAACAGATATCTGGGCCAAGACTCAGCCTCCATCGGGCGGCCAAGACTGGGACTTATACATGCGCCTGTCTTTTCCGCTAATCTCTATAAACAGATATCTGCACATGATTGCAGATAAATAAATTAAAATAAACACTAATACAAAGCTAAACTGTCATCAGACGATAGGCAGTGGGTTCCAAGATTGCATGACGGCCAATGCGTCCTCTCCGCAGAACTGTTTACCTGCCACTCAAACCTGTTTGGTCAATACTAATCAGGCTACAAACTGAAACCAAAATCTTTTTCCACTGCCTACAGATATCTGCATTAATGTGCAGATATCTGTTTACAGAGATATTGAAATCACAAGTACTGCAACTATTGACTTTTGGCATTAGCAGAAGCTGCAGACAAAGGGTCAAATAAAGTTGTTCCCTTTAAAGAATTCCCCTTTTTTTTAAGAAGCTCCGCCAAATGTTTAACAAAAATGAAGTCATAAAGAGGTGAAGAGACAAAACTTAGCTTCATTCTGTATATAGTCAGTTTCAAATCCTCTAAATGAACCACTTACCCGTGATCTGTGTAACGGATTGTCAAAATTTGTCCCCTCTGGTGCCAGCAGCAACCATCCTCCATATATAGGTTTTGCCTGGTGAGGGGAAAACACAATTACAGTCTTGGCAACAAACACTAAAACGGGCACATTATCATATCGATTAACAGTTCAATTATGCACATTTGAATCCACTGCGGATATAACTGGAGGCTAGTCACTAGTTTAGGCTTCAAATTGTGGCCCAATATCAGACAGAATTACACGGACACGCACACACATTTGAGTTCAACTCTGGGAAGGTGTGTATTAGTCACTAGCTGCCTTGAGTTGACTGCAGGCTACATTCTCCAGCTGGCTGTATTCCAGAGCACCATGCTGCCCTGAAAAAAAAGGAAAGGCTAACACACATGATTTTCCCTCTGATACTCTAAGTGGGTGGACTGGTGGGTGGAGGGGGGGCAGCGAGAGGCAGAAGTTAGCAAGAAAAACAGTGGATGAGAAACAGGAGAGAGAAGCAGAGAGAGACAGAGCCTGGGAGCTTTTGTGGCTGCAGATTTGCAATTCAAACTTGCACTGAGAAATGCAAGTCGTCCTGGCAGTCTTTCTTAAATCGTTCTGGTGCGTACTTGAATTCTAGCCATACTAGTAGTCAGCACTTGTTTGCTGAGCCAAAAAAGCCCTGCATAACCACTGCAGCGTTGTGTGAACGGGAGTACACATTTTACTTCATATGTTTACACTCAATTCTTACCTACACCTAAAGAGCTTAACTAATTAACTACCTTACGTAATCCAACAGCACTCCCAAGTCTGTGGAGCAATAGTCGACAAATCAAGTCGAAAAGCTCTGACATTCACAGCCGCCTGGCACCTCTATGTCCCTCTGTCAGTGGTTTTGATTACAGTCATAACTTCATCCCATGTAAAGCCAAGTATAATCCACCATAAAATCCTTTTTTGCTTTGATTACAGGAGGTACAGCATATTTCTCAGCTCAGTGACTCTGTAAACAAAATGACATAAGAGGAATTTTCAATCACACAAGTTCTAACTCTAACCTTGGACAGTCAAGAGTTTGTGCAGACTTGCAAGAGTATCAACATCCTTGCTTTTGAAAGACAACCTGAGCGGTGACACACAAGTATGGCACCTTAAACTTCTGATAATGGCATTCGAGAGGGAAGTGCACTCATACTGAGATACTAGCTTCCTTCTTGCCTCAGTCGAAAGCCCTGAGGAGAAACGCTGAGATGGAGCAATGTTAAGCAAAATGTCCCATCTCTCCTCACATGACCCAACAGAAGCCCGGATGGCAAGTCCTCCCAAGGGAGAGAGAAATAGACGAGATGAATCTAGGTCATTTTTCACCCTTCAACGGTTCAGCGGTTAAACTGAGCCATTTAAGTGTGTTCGCGTGAGCTCATTTTGCAGTGAACCCCCCTTCACGTATTATTACCCCACATCATAGATAACTATACTGCACCAACAGTGTGGGCTTTGGGTGGGGCGGCAAAAGGAACGACAAAAGTTCTGGATGAAAATATGTATCTTCTCAAACTAGGACTCAAACTGTTGCGGGTCCTCATCCTCTGACCGCTGTTGATAACCTTTCACTGGGTGCAGTCATCGAAGGATAAGGCTGGGTGAGAGAGACAAAACTACTTCCAAGAGTATTTCCACTCAAAACGGAAAAGCCACCGGTCATGATGGAGGAACTTACAGGAAAATGTGCACACACAATGTCGGCTTGATGTTAGTCGCCTGAGTCACAGAGGTGTCATTCATATAAACAACCTGACACTGGTGACTCTTAACCTGTGCTGTTAAACAGCTTACCAAAGGGAATTATCACAGTATAGGCCAACAGAGTTCAGTGTGCCCTGATGCCACCATTCACAACCTGCCAATATCAACAATGCGGTCCAGTTGGAGGTACACCTTGTGTACACGTCTGATTCAGACACTCTGGGTTGGTAGTCGGACCGAACTACCAACCTAGGTTTTTGAAAACCTAGGTTTCTCCAGAATTGCATACTGCCCCTTTAACATAGTAATGAAACACAGCAATATGATTTTATCAGACACCCTATCTCCTGTTCTTCTAGGAGTGAACTTTCTAACAATGTGGCAATAACAAGACCAAGGCAAGATGCCAAAGGAAGTGTTATAGCATGGCACACTATAGCACTTTCAAATGAGGTTTCAAAGAGATAACTGTAACCTAAATGACTCAACAAAAGTAGATGATAGGTGGCTACTGTGCTGGAAGACATGGAGCTGTGTGGAGACCTATATCTGTATGAATTGAGGTCAATATGCGCCCTTAGGCTGGAAACTAATTATGTCCAATTAACCTAACCTTTGCACTTCATGGTCTGTTGGCACATGACTAACCCTTTGAAATGTGCACATCAAACAGACAGGCTGTCACTGTATCATTTATATAGGTTACACAGACAGTATCATGAGCATGAAATAACCAATGCTTGAAATAAAATGTGTTCACCTGGTTTAAGTCTTCGTCGTTCAGCAGATGGGACTCTCTGGGCTTGAAGCAGTTCTGGCATTTACTTTTGTTGAAAATGTTGGCTTGAAATTTGCGACAGGGGTTGTCTTTGAGTGACATGGCTGACGGAGAGGACGACACTTGATGAGGAGAGAAAAAAATCCAAGAAGTTCTTGTCTGCTCAAGCCAAGTGAGTCGGAGTCAACTTGCAGCTGGCGAAATATACCGAGACAACTTTCTACAACAAAGCCATGAGCGAGAGAGAAGTCCGTTGAACAGTGCGTCGTTCACCTGTCCTGTGTTACCTGAGGCGGTGAATAACCTCTCGTTAAGTGATATCTATGATAGTCATGTTGCGCGAGGGGGTCGCCTCCCGCAGCTAACGTCGACCTGCTAACTTTAGTTTTTGTACACAGGCTCACTACGAAGTTGTCAAATGAAGTCTTCAGACAGGTGTGCGCGGTCTTTGCCTTAATTGCGTCGTCCGACGAGGTGTCGACGTTTCACAGGTGACATTCCGGGCCTGGAGCTCACTGCAAAGGTCCCGTCAGCCTCCATCGGGCGGAACGGCTCTACCGAGGGAGGGAGTCCACTTTGGCCCCTCTCTCTGTGTCTTTCTATCAAACAAGTGATACCGCATTCATTACCGTTAAATCTGTTTCACGCTTCTGACGTCTCTCTTCAAGGCCAAACACCGTTATCCAACTTTGAAACCGCCATCGACTCGGCTGTCATGCCGTTGGATCCATAGCGTCGGGTCCCGCTGGCACTGGTACGCAGTCTGCGGTTGATGTTTTCGTGAAAATCCTCGCCTGGGCCGCACAACCAGTCTGTGGAGGGAGTGGGAGGGGCTTAGGAGAGAGTGGAGTCCTGAGTGACAGCCACCTGGACCAATCAGATACACCAACACGCCCACACTGTAGGCTATGTCTTTAACTGTCCAATAGAAAGCCTGGAAGTACTCCAATACTTTCACTCAAGCTAGGTGGGCTTTAAAGAGCCCATGATAACAAAACCCAACTTCCATGTATGTTATTAATGTTAGCCTGAGCTAATATTTGTCAGTCCAAGCTGAAAAGACAGACTGCATTTATTCAGGCTGCCCTCATCATTAGCAGAGGTTATTTCTTTAGCTGATATCATTGTTTTTGTGTGTGGTGTGCTAATCTTTAAAATCCACAACAACAGGACAAGAAGGCAAAAAGGAAAAGAAAGATAATTATTTGCCCAAATGTTTCTATTTCTTTCCTTTTTTTTCCAACTCTGAAAAATCTGCCTGTTCAACTGCCATGAAGTGTTGCTTTAGATGAAAATGAGACATGCTTAGGGACTGTTCTCTACTTGTGAGGGTGGTCAGGGTGGTGCAAACTGAGGGAGGCATGTCAAGTCATTTTTTTAAGCACTGGGGAGAGACTTGTATTTTTTATTTTATTTTAAATCAAGAGAGGGACATACAACTTTAAATGTTTGTATTTTTACTTATGTTAAATACTCTCTAACCCCCATACCCTGCTGGGAAATTTGAGAGGCGTGTTTTCATTAAAAAAAACACCAAAATCCAACCAGTTATCATAGCTGTAAATTTGTTAAAACAGAAAGTAATGTTAATTTAAAAAATGATTTGCATTTTGCTCAAGAAATTAGGTGTTTGTTTGGGTGATAATTCTCACTCCTGTGCTGTTTGCTCGTTGCATTAGCTCCATACCTACATTTGGTGTAACTATAAAAATGTCTTGTTGTTAGTTTGTTTGTCTTTTTAATGGTAGAGGTCATACATTATCCTCCAGTCGTGCAAGCTGGTTTAAGAAAAAGTATTTGTTACTTCAGGGAGGGTCAAAACAAAAAATAAATAAATAAAGTCACACCCAAGCCACCCCTCCTCTGACAACTGAAGTACAGTCCCTAAATTGAGGTTTTACTTGGTAAAGATCACTTATAAACTTGCTAACGCCATGATCATTTGACCTTTCATGGAGTGTGTGCATGCAAAAGTCTCAAGCCATAAAATGCACCCAGTAAAACACAAAACATTCCACCATGACCTACTATTAAACAAATGAGAACAGGCTAACCATGAACGGATTCTGAGACAATGAACCCCTGGGAACAGATATGCAAAAGGCCCTGCCACCTCTCCTACATAGGAGTACACCACACAGACTGTGGTGGTTTTGTTTGCTTTTGCTGTTGTTTTGCATGTTTGTGTAGTCGTTACACATCTATTTGTGGTTTTGTGTGTGGGGGGGGGGTTCAGATAATTTTGTACTTTTTTAAGCTACTTTGTGTTTCTTTTCAGTTCCTTTGCATCTCTCTGTGGTCTCTTTGTGTCTCTTTGTGTCTCTTTGTGGTCATTTCGAGTCTCTTCCCGGTTAGTATGTGTTAATTTGGGTGAAATTTGGCAGGTGAAGGCCAGGGGAAGGTGATGCTTTGTGTCCCTGGGCCTCTGTCTGCTATAGACTTATTCAGTAATACATCCATGAGGCTAACACAAGTCCACTACATCAACCTTAAATCTCAAACGCTGTGTATGTACATAACATAACACAAAATTCTGTAACATTATCCTCTTGCAAATGACACCTCCATAGAACTGATAAAGTGATTATTAAATAACAGAAGCAAAGCATGAATGTAAAACACTTGACGATGATTTAATTTCCCTACATTATCCTATCTGTCATGTTATTGGGGCTAAGGTAATAAGTTAAAAAAGAAAGGACTGTGATAAAGGCTATTTTTTTTACCACTACCACCACTACTACTACTACTACTACTACTACTGCATGCCATATCAATAGATGCAAGTAAAGAAAAAGAATGTCTCAAACATACTGTTCAAACACAAGTTTAAGCAAAGCCTGGCAACTTGTCATTTTAAACATGGACTGCAATCCCGAAGAGATGCTTTGTTTCCAGGCTCCAGAGCACCATCTGTTGGTCTTACATTTCCAATGGCTCGTTCCAAGACTGAGTCACGTTTAAAGATGGAAAACGGAAAAAAACAACATGTTGTACAAATACGTCAGAGCCAAATCAAATAGGAATGTATGAGTGATAGATAGCAGATGAAGTTAAGTCAGGGAATTTTGCAATATTTTTCCCACCACATGGCTGGTTTTATGACTGAAAATATGTGTTGCTCAATGCTGTGAGGTTAGGAAAATGTTGTCATGCTCTGCAGTGTGCTGGCACACCACCTAGAAAATCAAATGACTATATTTATGTCACAACAATAAGCAGTTTATCTTATGACACTGTTAAAACCATGTAAATTTAGTGAGATGTTATCAAAAGTCTTGGAAGACTTTCAGAGCTCCTGATGCCTGGAAACTGATGTACTGGTTATCAGCTGCTAATATCCTTGAAACTGTTGACAAAAATCTCCCAAAACCAAAATGAAATTATTGCTCAGGCCAGACAATTTTAAATTATTTAAATGAATGCAACAGTTGAGGTCAGAGAGGAACTTCTATCATATTAGATACTGATGGACAAATGGCTCATATTCAACAGACCATTTCATTGGAGTTGTGTTGCTAGGAAACAGCAACAGACTAATTTTCTCAAAGCTATTCATAATAGAAAAAAAACTTATTTAGAAAGTTGTTTGAAACTTTGAAAAGTTTAGAATCTAAGGGTTTAAAAAATAGATTTAAAAAGGAAAAACATGATAAACAAAACTCTTCTCTTACACTGGTCCTTATGACTTTGACAGGTAGACAGGAAAGCCAGGTAGTACAGTAATGAGAATTTCAGCTCCTTCATAGTAAAGATTTTAGTTCAAACAATGTATTAATAATTGATTTTTTTATACATATTGTGCAGAGTGAGAGGTCAGCGTGAATCTGCAGCCGTGTGTCCCATTACCCATACTACCATACTATATAGTGTGCCAGAAAAAGATTTAGTATGTCCCAATACAAAGTATGTCAGATGCAGTGTGCCAAAAATACCAGGATGTTCCACTACATCTGGTCCGACTTTGCAGTATGCAAGCCAGCATACTGTTCTGGCTATTCTGACCCACCATCCTCTGCACAGCGAAAGATACATCACATCGACTGAGCCGCAAACAGACAGCTGATTGACAGCTGTCAGAGGCAGCACTGACGGACGACAGTGCACTCAAGTAACCAGTCCATTAGTTATAACAGGAATGATTAGGTGACCAGTCGAACAGTAATAAAAGGAATATTTGTTGTTTAAGTAAACAAAATAATAATAAATATTACAAACGACAATAGGACATAACTATAGAAATAATGACAGAAAACTGCAGATGTAATTTCACTGTCACAGCTTTAAACTACATATATTGCAGAGTAACACCAGCAGAGCTCTCCGGGTTGATCTCCATCACCACTCCGTGAGTGGCGCTTGTTTATCTCCAAGGTAACAGATACAAAAGCAACAGGGTCACAGTTCAGAGTGTAATGTTATGAGACAGTATAATGTCCAGACTGTGGGCACACTGTGTGCAACAGTTAGTACTTTTTAAGGGCAGCTGCAGCACATACTGAAAGTAAAAAGAGAAAGTATGCGATTCACACACACCCCAGATCATAAATGCTTGCCATCATGGGCAGACCCACTGAAGTGTCGCATACACACACGTAGGTGTAGATTTCAGAGGGGACACAGGAGACATGTTCCCCTCAATATTTAGAACTTGTGTGTTAAAACACAACAGTAGTTAATTAAAGATATTTCCAACATAAATGATGCAGAAAGGGACAAATTGGTGCATAAAATTAATCAGGATGCAGAAAATTAAGTGTTTGACACTCAAACATTTCTGGCAGATGGCCCCCAGACCTCCCATTTCAAATGAAACCTACGCCCTTGAATACACAACCTCATTCATTCTGTCAATAAAGAGACATTAATTGACTCAACTTGTAAGAAGTGCAAGGTTTTATTTAGGATACTTGAGGTGGTGTGCTGGGACAGCAGTGTAAAGGTAACACGTACAGTAGTAAGTCAGGGGGAAACATTAAATGAGTCCAATAAGGAACATTTCAGTGATAATTTAGCAACATAAAAATACAGTTCTCAAACATATTCTCGTTTCAGTTTT
>JAPZEB010000014.1:17031470-17042066 GCA_029783705.1 Chaetodon striatus | reverse complement strand
GAATCAAGAGTGACAAAAATATGATATCATATAGAAGTAACAACGACATCAGGGGTGAAATGCAATCATCATCAGGTATAATGACGTACTGTTCAGTAAGGGTAATAATAATGATCTACAAAGGCTTTTAATTAGGACAAACTCACTTTAACCATTTTAGACACGAACACCTCAGACTGTAAATCCCCTCTGTGACTGTGATCTGAAATCAAGAATTCTTTCATTTTCAGAAGGTGAGCAGAAAAATACAACTTGTCCTTGCATCCTTAATTTCCCTAACCTTATCCATCTTGTCGTTGCCATGTGCAGATATTTTAAGAATAAGTATTTTCAAAAGCATTCGATCCCCTCAAAACTGTTGTCATTGATAATAATCCAAGCTTTTGCACAGTCACTTCTAAACATGAACATTTTGCTGCTCTGGTGCCGCCATGAGTTGAGTGACAACATAACAGCAGTGCACTGTTTAAAGTTTAACCAGAGGTTAAGCTCAGGTTATGGGTAACGGAAAGACTGTCTTCATGGGTGACTGTCTCAAAGGTCAACATCAATTGTCGGTTTGAAACAATCTGGTCTCTGGCATGCCTCGAAAAATACCACACCACCTGTTGCATTTACGGTAAATGGAGATAAACTGCACACAGGTGAATTGTCCAATATGAATGTAATCTTTGTGGAGACTTATGAAAGATAAAATAATAATGGCTATGTATTAGCAAAGACTACTGCAAGTTGAGTTCTCATGTTCATATCTGCTTTGAGGTATCATATTCAGACATTATTCATCACAGTAGCCTGTAGAGATTAACTGTGAAACACAACACTGTGTCCAGTTTTTAGGCCCAAAAAAGTCTAATTTGTGTCCAAATGCAAAGAAATAAACATAACTGCATATTATCAATGAGTCAAAACAGGCGTGAGGCAGAATTTAGAAGAGATTCGCCCTCTTCTTCATGTCATTACGTTTCCACAGTGGAAGTAAGTCAAATTCTTGATTGTCCATGCCGAAGATCTCAAAGAATGAATCAGGGGATAGGTGACGCTGCAAAGGAAAGCAGGAAAGCATGACGTGAACTACAGAAAAGCTGCATGGTTTTTCAATTTGGTGCCTTTTATTACCTCTGAGACCCTGCGTCCTCACATGAGGACATTACAGTTTGAGTTTCCTGCACCTTGTACTTCATTCTGCTTCACTTAGACCTGTTGTCCGCGTTTGCGGACACGTTTTATGCTCAGTCTACAGCTGATCCCGACACAGAAGTGGACAAGGTAGAAAACCACATCAAATTTTATGATTGAAACTTGTTTATTTGTCCTAAATAATGTCTGTAGTTTGATACGGCATGCAAATTGGACCAATTTTAGCAATAGTAACGAGCCAAAATGCTGTTAATTAGGGAAGTACTCGTTTGAGGACATTGTGACCATATTATTGTATTATCCCAGCATTTCACACAGGACAATTAGGTGTGACAGACTGTTCCTACAGACAAAAAGGACATTTGTAGACTGGAGAATGGAGCGGGGAAAATTTAATACAGAGGTGCCAAGCAAACAAATCACAAGGCTTTTAGATATGCCATTTTGGTTTTGCACAACCATGTTCAACAGTTTTAGACCTGAACAGTGACCTCTAACAAATACAGTCAGGACATATTAAATAATTGGTTTTGCACGACAATGTTCAGGTATTAAAATCAGTAGTTTTATAATTTATTACATGCTTGCCACTATTAGAAACAAACCCATTGTCCCCATATGAGGACATCTTTGTTTTTTCAAAAACTACATCCTGTTAAAAGACACTGCGTAGTTTTTTTTATGCTTTTATACTTTTTAATACTTCAATACTCAGGTCCTACATTCCCAAATAGCTCGGAGAAATTAAAAAAAAAAAAAAGCTAAAGTCTCAGGAGGTTATTCTAAAATAAAGCATATACTGTAGGTTTGACTCAGCAGATGAATCACTGTTGAGGAATTTATCCTGTTTTGTGTAGTATTTCACAGAAGGTTGTAGCATTTAATTTAAAAAAAAAGGGGGAAAAAAAGACAATATTCAGAACACATTTTTCAAAATTTAGTGTGCAATCAATGTGTTGTGTTTTATTCAATAAATATAATAAGAGACAAAAATAATGCATCACACTGCAGCAATGCTTTTCTGAAGTTACTGTACCTCCAGTTTTGTTCTGTCAACATCCTTGGGAAGCTTCACTCGTCCTCTACCGTTAACGGCGAGCAGTTCATATGGGTAGACCTTCACAAAACAAAGACTGGTTGAGAATGCTTTATGAGGTGACAACCACACACACTGCACCTAAACACAACCTTCTGTACACTTACACTACGAGCTATGATACGGAAGCAGATTAGGGCCACGTGTGAAAAAATTTTGACTTTACTCAAACACATTTTTCATGTGGCCCTAATCCTCTTACATACTACAGAGATACAAGATATAGTTAGAACAATGTGTGCTGTGCAAGTATGTATCTTGTATAACCACCTCACAGTTGTCATGCATAGTAGTAGTCTATATTGTCTGCAGGGAAAAATATACAACCTTGCTTGCTTGAGCTTACATCTAAGGACTTGGTGTGTTTTCATGTGTGCTGACATAAAGAAAGGGTGATAATGAAGCTGTCCTTGAAGCCTGTATGCTGCCATTTGTATGTATTATTGTTATTCTTGCATGCAGTGTTTCAAAGGTGCCTATAGGTACAGAACACATGACTTTGCTGTGGAAACCAACCCAGTCACTAGAATCAATGTTAGCACTGTAAACCATGGATACGTTACATTTGTGCGCTTCATATGTTGCGGATATGCTGAAACTTCACTTTCAATTTTCAGTTTTATGTTGTGATAACACTGTGGTTACTGTGTGGTTAGGCTCAGATATGTCGGGGAAGATTCTCATGGTAATCTTAAGTGCTATATCGTAGGCGACTGGACTGGAGTTTCTTGAAGATGTTTCAAACTCTAATCCAAGAGGCCATGTTGTGTGTCGACACAAAAGATAGCGACTCACATGTGACCTCAACGACTCTGTAAGGGTTCACACCCACACAAGTTTAAAGCGTGTGACTCCGCACCAGTCCGTTAGAGCTGAAGAAGCTTCTTGGGTGAGAGGCGAAACGTCTTCAAGAAACTCAACAAAGTCCAGCTGCCTACAATATAACACTTAAGATTAGGTTTAAACACCAAAAACACTGAACTGGGGTTAGGTAAAGATCATGTTTTGGTTTAAAATACCCAGTTTGGTTGCTACAAACACAGCTGGAAATGTCATCCACCATCACATCCTCCTCCTCCTGATGCTCCTATCTGCATTGCGTCACTTTAGAAATGCTGCTAAAACACATATGAAATGTACAAGTGAAACATATCTGCTGTTTGCGGAGACGTACAATGCCAACATTTTCTTCTGGCGACTGGGTTGTGAAGACTCTCCTCTAGTACCACATGGATATAAAAACAATACTTGCTTTTGGTTCCAACAAATTAGGCATAGAAACTCCTCTGTCCATTCGTGCTAACAGATGTTGACCGTCATGGAGCTACGGGGTGAAGCAAACACGTGCAATGGGAAAAATTTGATGGCGGGATTAATCACTTGACCAAATTATTACAAGTAAAGTATATCTATAAAATGTGTGGGTAGGAATTTTGAATTGAAACTGAGTTGAATGTATACTTGATGAAACATGCTCATGCAGACAGTGAGTCAAGCTCAGGTCTTTGGAGGTGCAGTAAACCAAACACGGAGAGGGTGCAAGAGCACAAACAAGTTCTTCTCACGTACCTTACAGTCTGAAAAGCAAGGGAAGAACAAGCAAAACAAATTAATTTCTGAAGAATTGTTTACTGAGTTAACATTATAGTGATCAACAGCATCCATGATAAACAATAAAAACATCTACATATGTACCTCTGAATCCGTCCCTGCTGTAATGGTAGAAATCAGCTGACCGTGGCTTCATGAGAGGAAGGAAAACACAGGAAACATCAAAATGATGTGTATTTGCACTAAATCCATCCCTCTGAATCACAGGACTGTCGCTCCATAGCTTTATATAACAATGCCAAAGAGAGAATACTGTACCAGTGACGTTGCTCTTACCGGATTGAGGCCATTGCGCCCATATCCAGGCAAAGAGGTTGTTTGGGATGTGGAGGAATTTGGATCTGTGTGAAAGTGAAACAGCAGACAGATTAGCTCACCATGAGGCAGCTTACAGTCAGACCTGGCTCTCTGCCCACATTAGATCAGACTTACTGAGTAGAATATACCTCGCTGGATTTTATTTTTAGCCTTTTGCTAATTGTTCTGTAAAACAGACTTCTCAGTACTGCTCTATTTTTACATTTAAGACAAAATCTCTTGCATGTAGTTCAGACAATGAGAAGAAATCAATGTTGTAAAAATGTTCATGACATAATTTAAGAAGCTACAACTAAGATAGTGATCAGTAGCTTTAAAAGTCAGATTTAACTGCAGTGTTAAAATGTACTTAACTATAGAATATATAGAATATAAAAAGCTTTATTGTCATTATATATTAAATATAATGAGATTACAGGTGCCACTCCATTGGTGCTTTTAAAAACAGATAAAGCATGACATATACACAGCTATGTAATGGCTATAATAGCAAATGAAAACAATAAAAACAATGTTTAAAATATTGCACAGTGTAGATATTGCACATGATTATTGTTTGTTTAGTGGTTTGAATGGTGGAAAGCTCATATTGTACCTTGTTGTTTATAAATTGGAGGTCTCCTGTACATGTTGAAGCCTTCGTCTGCTGATAGAAAAGAAAGCAGCATCAGCAAATAATTCCTAAATATCACACAGCGGGACAAAAATAGAATAATGTTATGAAATGTTAGTAAAAACCCACTGAAGTGTCTCATTTTTCCATTTATATGCTTTAACATGTTATTTATGTTTAATTTTTTTTTAATTTTCAGTTTAAAGGACAGAAATACTCCATTTTCTCTGACAAAAACTGAAATCTATATAAAGGGGCAACTGTACCTTGGCAGGAAGTATAATATGAGGGGACACATCCCCTTTCAGTATTTACATACGCTGACAAATTCACCCCAACAAAAAACTTTGCTATGCTACAACAGGCAACCACGCACCGCCATCTGAAATTATCATGAGCAAACATGATCAGAATCATAAATAAACTAAATTACAATTATTATCACTGCTGGTTTTAATACTATGGTGCACTGCAGTTCTGCATGTGGTTTGTCCAAGTCGTGTTGCCGTACCCCAACAGAAGCCATCGTTTGACTGCCGTGAGTTGACACAATCAATGTCAAACACAGCACTGTCTCTTTTTTTATTTTATTACTTTCAAATGTATTAAAAGTGAAAAATTAGAATGCAATATGATTGTAATGTAGGCTGTATCACTGTCATCCCCTAAACCTCTGGATGTTGATAATGTTCCCACACATTAACAAAAAGCAAGTGTAGTAAACATTTTTGAAATACAGTTTAATTTCATGCAGTTGTGCAGTTTCAGAAATGATGATCAAATAATTTTAAGAATCTAACGTGCCAAATCAATTGAATATAAAGACTCTGGCTAAAATAAGGCAGCGATTAGTACAATCGAGGCTGTGTGGATTGTTAGTGGGTTGTGAGTGATATTCAGTTCCAACCAAAAACACATGCCAGTGATTACTGGTCAAAGCTTGTCATATCTCATACACACACACACACACACTCATGATAAAACAGGCTTCAAAAATCACAGCGCTGCTATAAATAGGCACGGCTGCTGAGGAATGTGAGGGTGAAGTCGGGCACAGACACAAGAATATTACTTACTCAATCAATCAAACCGGTTTTATAAATACCTCCTTTGATCTAGCTTTATGGAAAGTATTATTTTTTACAGTGAAAGATTTTAGTGAGCAGTGTGCGAGGTGGCAGAAAAACAGAAAAGAAAATTTATGGTCAGGTTAAAATGGGGAAATATAAAGGAAAATAAATGGTACAGTGTGTGTTTTCTGTCTCCTACAGTAAAATAAGATATGAAAAGAGTCTGAGTGGGCGGCGAACAGTGTCTGATCTTTGACCACTAGGTGGCTCAGTGTATCTGACAATGAAGTGAGTCACATCTCTGTACCAACACTCCTGTAAAGTCCAACTCTGCACCTTCAACCTTACCACAGTCCCTGCAGTTTAGACTATAAAATGATGGGTTTGCTATTAAATGTAAGTGTTTAATGAGAAATATGAAAGGCAACACTAGGAGAGAAGAAGGGATGCAGAAAAGGGTGCCAGAAGAGCAGAGATACTTACCTTTGGTGTGAGGGAGAGAGTGATGAAATAAAGGGGAAGTGGGGCATGTGTCATTGTTGCCAGAGGATAAAGAGGGTGAAAGCATCAATCCTGTTTGTTATTCCACGATAGAGGTGGAAGGGGGGAGTTGTGGAGGTAGAAGAGATAAGGGACGGTGATAAAACAAAGAAAAAGTGAGCAGAGGGAGGCTAATATCTTCACAGAGGTGATAAGAAGATTGAGATAGTCTTACTTCAGTGCGCTTTTCTCACCTGGCCGGTGGAAGTGTTGTGGTGATCTGGACAGACTTGGAGTGTAGCTGTGACGACTGTACTTTGCATGAACTCCAAAAGATCCGTGGCTTGAAGATTTTGGTATGCGCTTTCTTACTTCAAAACTCTCCTGGAAAGAAGACACCAAACCAAAATAATCAGTGTCAGTAAGTGTTAAACAAGTTTGGCTTTAATGGGGGACTGGTTAGTAAGACAAATACTTACCTCTGTGGTTTCAGATACGTTTCCTGGTGACTGAAACAGAATGAAGAAAAATCAATGTATGAACAAAAGAAAAACACAACATACACTAGACATTTCAAGTGAAAACCTTGTATCTCCAAGTTTGTCTAAAATGAAAAAGGTCGCGACCTTATTCTAGACACTGTGCGTCTTTTAAAATGTGTTAAAAGAGGGAGACATGTATAATAATATCAGTTCTTTAATCTTTCAGCTGAATTTGAAAAATACTTAACTTGGAGTTACAAGGTTTTCACACGAAGACCGATGTGGAAAGTGGGAAACAAAGAGGGTTTATTATACTTAGACAAAGGTACTGTTATCTTATTGTTCTAAGCAGCCTGCCACAGATCATTAATGAATGCTTAATGACTCACTAAATAGCAAATAACCACTTCAAAAATCATTTGTCTCCATATCAAGTATGCAAACACTCTCTGATGGCATTATGAGTTCCTCCGCAGACAATTAACTTACATTAATAAAATGTAAGTACAGTGTTGGCAAAGTATATTATGGATGCCCATTTCTGCCAATGTGATGAAAAAAAAATCATGTAAGATAAGATAAGATAAGATAAGATAAGATAAGATATTCCTTTATTAGTCCCACAGTGGGGAAATTTCCAGTGCTAAGGGGCAGTCATTTTAATGAGAAACTGTCTCAAAACAACTACTTAGTTTCTCAAAACTATGACCTAATATCTCAAAATAATGACTCACTATCCCAAAGTAGTGATCTTAGTATTGCAAAATTACTTAGTGTTTGAAAATAAAGACTTGGTATCTCAAAACAATGACTTAACATCTCAGAATATTGACTTCTTATGTCCAATCAAAGACTTAGTATCTCAAAATAATGACTTAGTATCTCAAAATATTGACTTAGTATCTTGAAACAATGACTAAGAATCTCCAAACAACAACTTAGTATCTCCAGACAATGGCTTCATATCTCAAAATAATGACTTAGAATCCATCAACAGTGATCTTAGCATTGCAATATGACTTAGTATCTCAAAACAATGACTTAATATCTATTGACTTATTATCTCCAAACAAAGACTTTGTATCTCAAAATATTGACTTAGTATCTTGAAACAATTACTAAGAATCTCCAAACAACAACTTAGTATCTCCAGACAGTGACTTAGTATCTCACAATAATGGCCTCATGTCTCAAAATAATGACTTAGAATCCCTCAGTAGTGATCTTAGCGTTGCAAAATGACTTAGTATCTCCAAACAAAGACTTAGTATTTCAAAACAATGACATAATATCTTGAAATAATGACTTAATGTCCTAAAAAATGACTTAACATCTCAAAATAATGACTTAGTATCTCAAAATAGTTATCTAGGTATTGCAAAACTACTTATTGACTTCAATATTGACTTCTTATCTCCAAACAATGACAAAGTATCTTAAATCAATGACTTACTATCGCAAAACAATGACTTAATATCTCGAAATAATGACTTTGTATCCCAGAGTAGTGATCTTAGTATTGCAAAATTACTGAGAATCTCAAAACAATGACTCAGTATCTCCAAACAATGACTTAGTATCTTAAAATATTGACTTCTTATCCCCAAACAATGGCTTCATATCCAGAAATAATGACTTAGGATCTGGAAATACTACTTAGTATATCGAAATTATAACTTATTATCTTGAAATATAGACTTGGTATTGCAGAAAGGCATAGTATTCAAAATATTTTGAGATAGTAAGTTATTATTTTGTGATACTACTTTTTTGAGAAAGTTTCTCATAATGATGACTTACTTTTTTATGACATTGACAAAAATGGGCATCCATAGTATCCTGTACATCAGCCTAGACCTCGACTTAGCCTAAATATTTAAAGTGTTTGGTTAATGTAGAAGCACTATAAGCCCAAAACACACCAAGCAGATATGATAATTTTTTTACAATAAATGTCTTTGCATTCTGTGACAATCACAATCAAATATCAGAACAACAAAACAAGACCTTACTTGGTTTGACTCATCAATCAAACCAAGAAAAAGAAAACACCAAAACGATGACACACAAACATGTTACCAGATACAACTCGGAGCACTGAATGGAGTTACCTCTGCAGGGCTTTGCCTGTCCTGTCTGTTGCTTTTGTTGTCCAAAGTAGAGGAGTTGTCGTTCACAGACTTATAAGATATCATATCAGGATGCTCTATATCATATATAGCCTTGACTCTGGGAATGGCTGCTAAGTCTCGGTAATCAATGATCTCGTTATCTACTTTTGCCTGGGACCAGAACAGGGAGGAGAGGGGAGGATGGAGGCGAGGAGGAGGAACACAGAGGTTGGGAGATAGAAGGAGCAGACAGCATGGGTTACATCAGGTGAAAGGTCAAAGGTTGCTCATTACATGACGTCAGGGAGGAAGGAGACTTTAATCCCAAACCACCACAATGGTTTGACTTTGGCACATGAAGAAAGGTCAACATTATAATCTGTGGCCTGTTTCAGTTTCACTACATAAATTATTTCTCAGGTTTTCAAGTATAAAACAGGTCAATAGTTTATGGCTCATATTTTGAGGTGTTTCAACAGGATTAAAGTTTATTCATTCCACACGATGTACCAACAGTCTATGGGTCATAATACACCGGATGGAGGGAACAAAAGGACACCGAAAGCACCAGGTGTTTTTATAATCAGACTCAATCTGAATTTCAGATGAATTCAAATTGATTAAGCAAATAAATCTAAATTCCTGTTCAATATGTGGTTGACTTGAAAAAAAATTGAAGGCTCTTTATCATTCAACCACAATTGAAATCGCGTTTTTCTCTCACAAGATAAAACTATTTCCGATCAGTCAAGGTAAAGTTGAAAAAAAATATACGTATACAGATTGATTTTAAGGTCTTTTAATGTTTTTCCACATTGGCTATTCTCCTAAATGTTCGCCTTCATTTACAAAATGAAACATCTTGCAAGAGGGACACTTTGTCCATGCGACTCCCCTGTATAAATAAAGGATAAACGAAATGTAAATCAAGCCACGGTGAATTGTGCACCATGGAAGGTGGTGATGTCGTCACCAGGACTTACACAGATGGTTCGACCAGGACTCCCCGGAGTGCACGAGCCTGGCCTGGAACAGGAGCTTTCAGATGACGATCTGGTGGGCTAAAGGAAAAAAAAAAAAAGCAGGGTTAGTCTGACATCACCTCCTGCTCAAGCTCAGGTGTTGATAGACAGCTTCCTTTGTTTTCTTTTTCAGTGCCTCGTCATTACACACACAACTTGGTCCTCATATCAGGTCTAGTTTTCCTGTCTCTCATGTTGGTCAAAGCAAGCATGAGGAATGATAAAGCAGCAGTGTGCAGTGTGGGCCTGGCATCATGCAGTTTGTGCAGTGTCACACATCCTTTATTTCAGCCAGACTTTTGTTTTGCATAGCACTAACACACATTGGTGTATAGTACTGTAAGTTGTGCGGGTACAAGTACATGGCAATGACAGTATATAACACAGCCGAGCATGCATCACAGTCAACGCCAAAATTACCTTCCTAACAGTTTGTTTTTCAAATGTTATATGCAGGGGCAGAGCCAGACATTGTACATTAAAGGCTTAGCCCAAACCTAGGGGGGTGCAGGGGAATGCCTACCCCAGATTTTTTTCCCCCAATTGTCTGTGGGAAAGGTTACAATGGACATTCACACATGGGTCAAATGTCCCTGCAGTAGTCACGGGTATATATTGGCTCCAGCTCCGATCAGCAGTGATGGAAATACAAC
>JAPZEB010000014.1:17008415-17028052 GCA_029783705.1 Chaetodon striatus | reverse complement strand
CTGCAAAGAGACACACAGAGACTCACAATGACAATGAAACGGGGCAAAACAACCACAAAGGGACACAAAATGACTACAAAGGGATGCAAAATGACTATGATGGGGGAATAAGAATCACAAAGAGACTCAAAATGACAACAAAGGGACATGAAGCAACTACAAAGAGTCTCAAAATGACTACAAAAAGATGACAAATAACCACAAAAAGACCAAAACAATGACAAACTAATACAAAACACCTACAAAGAGACTGAAAATGTCCACAAAGGGATGCAAAGCAACAACAAAGAGATTCATACGGACTACAAAGGGATGCAAAATGACCACTAAAGAGGGCAAAACAACCACAAAGAGACTGAATATGCCCTCAAGGGGATGCAAAATGACTACAAAGGGACACAAAGCAACTACAAAGAGTCTCAAAATGACTCCGAATGGATGTAAGATAACTACACAGGGATTCCAAGCAACTATGAAAAGAGCAAAACAATCACAAAGAGACTCAACATGACTACAAAGGGATGCAAAATAACAAAAAAGGAACACAGAGCAACTACAAACAGTCTCAAAATGACCGCAAAGAGACTCAAAATGACACAAAACCACAGAGAGATGCATGAAGACGGCAAAGGGATGCCAAACAACAACAAAAAGAGACTACACAACTATTAAGTCCGTGTCTTGGTCCCTAGGTGGTGGGGCCTTTTAGTCTGTGCCCAGGGACCCACTGTCTCAAAATCCACCCATGGGATAGACATGATTAAACTGATCAATTTGCGCAGCAGTTTCCTGTATATTTTTAAAAATAAGCACTGTTCTGTACAGTCCTTCAGAGAGACCTCTTAACCCAGAGGCTTTCAGAATCTATTAATCTTTATCTTATCTATCGCTGTCAGGTGGATAAGATAAAGTTAAGATAGAGAGTTTAGTTCTATTGTATCTCTTAGTCCGCACAGAGTCATTGACCTGGCAGGATCCCAGAGGATGATGGGATTTTTAAGGTAATGTCAACTCAGCGTTGAGGCCACAGCTGGACAATGTTCAGTACATAATCCCCCTGTCTGATTATATCTGCACGGGATCAAAGTCTTGGATCTATTTTAAAGCTGCGCTAATAAATATTTTTGATGTCAACACTGGATCAAATGTCCTGGCTCGCTAAGAGAGTAAATCATACAAGAGAACACTTACTACTGGAACAGCGGATGTTGTTAGGAGTAGGAGAGATGGGTCGGATACAGCGCTGACAGAGGCAGTCCTTTCCACTGAAGGTGACACAATCCCCAGCAGGAAAGGGCTGTCTGAGACACGGAGAAAAAAAACAGATGTACACCATGCAGTCTTTTTGAAACAAGAGTTACTCTGCCTCCAAAATAATTCTTTATTTATTTATTTTTCACAGTTACTTGCAAATGGTGCACACAAAGCAGGCTGGGTGGTAGGTCTTCCCCAAGACTGTGACCACCTCTCCCTCCACAAATTCCCCACAGTTGTTACAGAGCGTGCCATGAAGCCTCTGGAAGTCCAGCGGGCAGAGGTAGTCGCCGTTTTTCATGAAGAAGCCACTCTGAGCCAGGTCACAGCCGCACACTGCAAACAGACACACAGACGTACAGGTGGAGATATGTGACAACAGAAAACATGAAGGCTGCAACAATCAGTATTTTTTTAATCATCTTTGGATTTACTCTTTCAAAATTTGAGTCTGGGCAATGGGCAGGTATTACTGGAACTGCTCTGGACTGGTCTTCTTGATATATAACCAACAGGAAACCTTCTGTCACTGTTGGGGAGTCTCAAGAACTGCTCAGTCAAAACATGGAGTACCACAGGGATCAGTTTTGGGGCCTGTTCTGTTCACCCTGTACATGCTATCCCTGGGACGGATTATACCTCATCCCAACATCTCTGTCTATAGCTATGCAGATGATACACATCTCTACCTGTCCTTTAAACTTACATACACCAGTAAATTAGCTTCTCTTCGAAGTTGCCTATATGACATAAAAAGCTGGATGTTCCAAAACTTCTTAAAATTCAACTCTGAAAAGACAGACGTTCTCATCCTTGGCCCTGAATATATCTCATATCTCCCGCTAAAAACCTCCTGAAAAATTAACACTGAAGAAATTCTTGCCAGGAGAAGTTTCAGCTAGTTGCAACCTGCAATTCTCACCACTAGATGGCACTAAATTCCCCTAAATCTTACACTCTAGACTTTTACTGCAGCTTTAACAAAACAAAAACATAACAGTTTACTAAACTTTGCTCACTTGAACACTTACATTCTGTAATAAATTATTTTAAAGATAAGATCAACTTTATTTTCCGAAAAAGGAGATTTGTTTTTGTTTATAGTGTGTACAGGTTTGCTTATATTGTTGTTTGTCTGACATTTATTTTTATTTATTTATTTTTTATTTTTATTGTGTGTTCTTTTATTATTGTGTAAAAGAATTTGGTCTTTATTCATTTATTTATTTTTTGGTTTGTTTTTTTCTATTTTGGGTCAGTAACTTCATTTTAAATTTATATTGTCAGGTTTTTTTCAGGCCGTTGTCATTGTATCAGCTAACAGCAACTACGTAATCCATCAAAGACATGAGGTAAATGCTATTTGGGCTGTATGACCTCATGATCCTGTCATGGTTTCTGAGGTGTTTATGTGTTTGACAGGTTAATGACAGTGAGGCGGTGTTTTCTCCCAGCTTGTTCGGAGTCATCTGATACCACACAACCTGTTTCCGACACTGTCCTTCTGAACCTGCCACCACAGAGCGCACAGAGATGCCAAGGACAGATTTATGCTGCTCTATTCCTGTCTGACTGAGACTTACAACGTACATGGGTTTTATTTAAAAAATGCTATTTTTAAGTCCGTATAAAACATGCACGAACATGTGTTTACTTTGTTCTAATCCCAGAAATTGTTTCATGGAAATGTCAGACAGATAACTTTAATGATTAATGTTTATCTTTTGATGTTCATAAATGGATAAAGTGAGTAATTTTTCCTAATTATAGGCTACTATACATTATTCTTATTACTGTGGCATTTGTTTTTTGCCTTCTGCCTGTCCAATACGTTTAATTTATTTGAATAAAACTTATATGGATCACCAGAACAAAAAAGGCTTAGTTTAATTCACATTTATTCAAAGTGAATCACTTTGAGGCAAATTCTAATTGAGTGAAGCCCACAGAGTCCGTCGATCGCCAGGTCTTCCCACTGTTAAAATACTGCAGGCTTCTCTGCTCTGAAAGTCTCCTTTGTTTCCTCTGCGCTGTAAACACCATCACAATGCGATGAAAGGGCAACAACACGAGAAGCTTGTCGCTTTCAATTAGTGTGGACAATGGCCTGCTGAGGAAATATGTTTTCCATGAAGCAAACTCACTGCAAATGACTGTCTGACAGGTTCTCACAACAGCCCATTGTAGATGCAGAAAATTGGGTAATAAATTGAATTTGATGGTACCAGCAGGCTGACTGAATGGATCTCTGGCAAATTCTGCTCAGTTTAAGTTACCCACTGAAAATAAGGTGTTTTTTTAAAGAGCAGTCTTGTATTTAAGAAGTAATTTGGAGCAAAAGTCATGAATTCAGTCATGACATGTATTCGAAGCAGCCTCCCATTCATCTCCACTGCACACGAGGAATTCTGTTCTTTGGATTCTCAGGTTTCCCTAATGTCCAAATTTAGACACTTATATATAGTCTACCATTGAGTTTAGAAGTCTATTGTGACTGAGATGTGATTGAAGTGTGCAGTGTATTGATGGTACTCACCCTTGCAGGTAAAGCACTTTATGTGGAAGTGGCTGGTCTGGACTCGCAGCACCTCTCCTTTGCATGGCTCCCCACACCTCAAGCACTGGATGACCTGCTTCCCCAGCGGAGAACATGGGTGGCAGCCACCCTGAGTATGTAGCACTACAGGAGAAGGAGAAATAAATGAATCAGTAATGTCTTGACAAATTCATCGTAATTGTTTGCCTATTGGTTAATCATATAAAATGTCACCTGAAAATGCCAAGTCTCGGTCTTAAAACTACTTCTGTCTCCTCCTTTAAACAAACTGCCACTCTCACTTTATTAAGCTTCAATGAAGCAACATTCATGTGCTACCATGTAATTGTTTGCAAGTAACATCTACAGTCTAATTGCATCCAGAAAGCACTGTCACCCTACTGTACATGTCCACCATGTTGTTGTTGTTTCATCATGCAGGGAAAGTAGAAAGTTCTGGTGGATTTAGCAAAGCAGTCTGTTGCAATACACGTGGGAAGACTGGAGTCTGAGGCCAGGCCAGCAGCTCTGTGGGGATGTACCATGCATGTATTGCTATGCTTAATCACAGCAGTGCTTTTAGCTAATGCTAATGTTAGCATGCTCACACTGCTAATGCTAACATGCTGCTGTTTAGCAGCTATAATGTTGACTGTGCTTAACATGGCAGACATTTCGGAACACACTAAATGTAGTTTAAGGGTATAAGGTAACTTGAGTTTGTTTTTGTTTTTTACCTTTTAACCCCTTTTACCCCTGTTTTTGTGTTAAGTTACTAAAGGGAACAAGAATTTTTTTGACAGCAGTGGCAAAACAGGCTGCAATATAACTATGTGGAGCAGATATGCACAGTTAATGTACGTCCACTAAAAGTGCTTGGTTTTGCCACTGACAGACTCAGATTGTTATTATGAGTGTCTTGCACAGGTTCCTTCATCAAAAAGCCTATAGGATTTTTCATCTGGATTCTGGATTATTTTATTTATTTCTTTATTTAATCTTCATTTAACCAGAAAAACCTCCTGAGATTAAAAATCTCTTTTTCAAGAGTGTCCTGGCCAAGACAGGCAGCAACATAAATTATAGACAGACAACACAGAACAAAAACACAGAATATAAATGTAAAACAAGCAATATAAAACACAAAATAAGATACAAAGAAAAGCCCAAAAGCATGTTAATATATAGGCTACTAGAAGTGAACCATAAGAATGCAAAAAAGGACATCATGTGATTACAAAGACCAGCTGAGATACACCGTGACATTGGCATTATGTAAAAAAATTCTGCAACAGCGCTTTGAAATGGCTGAGAGGTACAAACAAGTGCAACTTTAAGTCCCTCTGCAGAAGAGTCCACATATAAGGAGCTGCATACATACATGCGTGCTTACCAAACTCTGTACGTACCCTTGGTACAGACAATAAAAACATGTTCTGAGAACGTAGAGCATCGTCATTTTCATTATTTTGCTTAATGTACACACACAAGTATGCTGGAAGTAGACCCAGAATAGCATTTCGGAAGAAATTATTTTTTGTAGAAAATGAACTCTGTGGCAAACAGAAGTTTATGGCACACATTTTGTTCGACAAAAAAAATCTTCACAAATAAACACCCCTTTCATGATTATTGACACCTAATTGCAATTGCCAAAAGCTAACGTTTGGCTTTAAAAGGACTATACCACAGTCGCATAACCACCATAACAAGGCTGTAAAGCCTTGTCACTTAGTCACTTAGACAAAAAAACATGGGGAAAAATCTAGAAATTACCCTTTAATGTGTCTGAGCGTGCTAACATTTGTTATAGTGACAATGCCATTTTATAGGCTACATTTATAGTCGGCATTGGATGAAGCCTGAGACCATCAGTTTTCATTGGCAGCAACTGCCTCTGTAATTGCTGTGAATTTTATAAATTAAAAAAAACTTTAAACTCTGTTAATCAGAAATAAACACAGATCAGGCTGGGCTAATGTTGTTAGTTCTGCAGGTATTTAATCACAAAGTACACATTTTCCAGTACTTGAATTAGATTTGATCCTTTTCTGCCTGAGCAGCTCATTGCAATACAATAGTCCCTCAGAAATGTCCCGTCGGTGCTTACATAACCGAACGTAACGTACAGACACGCTTCGCCTTGGCACAGAGACACGCATACACACACAAAGACAGAGAAGTTCACAAAGAAGCCATTAATTCTCTTATTAGATCTCACGACAACATCGGTACGAATATTCTACGTGAGCGTTCCGGCTTGGACGCCAAACCAAGTCTCATATTGTCACAATAAGCTCATTCCTTCTGCTTCTGTCTCTTTGAAGTTTATAAGGCAGCAGAAGCAGTGGATGCCTGTACAATCTAATCACAGCCTACTTGAGAGGTCTTGAATGTGATTAGCAGAGGAGAGAGAGAGGAAAGAATGTGGCACGTTGAGAGCGCTGTGTCTCCCAGTGTGTGGACACACAGCATACAAATAGATAAACACACACACTAGCTTCAGTTTTGCTTTTTTTCCATATCCAGTTTTGCCACAGAGGTAGTCAAAACAAATTCATTTATTTACTAGATAACAGCCACACTGGACGGTCCACTGTACCTCACGTAATCTCAGCTGTGCAGCAAGAATGAGTTGTGTCTAAACTTATTTGACCCAAACACAAAGATTTCCTCACACAGCTGGAAAGGGAAATGTTTTCTAAGCTGTTTCCCAACTCAGCCTCGTGAATTCGAAGAAAATTGAGTCAAGCGCCATCGGTATGTGGCCCCAAGTCTGCCCCCTCGACAGGAGAGATTTGTCACTATGGTAACAAGCATGAAGTAACGAGCTAGATTAAGAGAGCATGCTTCCCAAAGGTTAATATAAAGCTCACTGTAAATGATTGTACAGCTGTGAGGACAAACAGTGAGCACATAATGCAGTGCTGTGATGGTTATTAACTGTCACTATAGGCCAGCTGCTGTACTGCAGACAGTATTAGTGATGACAGTGTTTAGACAAAGGCTAGTTATCCATAACATCATGGGGCAGTCTACTTAAAGGTCCAGGTGCAGGATTTATGGGGCAGAAATGGAGTTTAATATGATGAGCATGTTTTCTTTGGTGTTCAACAACCTGAAAATAAGAATCATTGTGTTTCTGTTACCTTAGAATGAACTGTTTATATCTACATAGGAAGCAGATCACAAATATCCTTGGACAGCGAAGGCATGACCTGCACTACTTTGCCTTACACCAGCTCTTACTAGCTTACCCTGTCATTCTTACCCTAACCCTAACCAATCCCACTTCTCCTGCCTAAACCTAACCAATCCAACTAACGAAGGCGATGAGTGCTAGCCAATCAGAGGAAGAGTAGGGCAGGTCATGCCTTCGCTATCCTAGAAAACATAAATTTGCGAGCTGGTCCTTGTCTACACTCTCAAGTCGTCAAAATCCGGTGCTTGGGCAGTGACTTGTGGCATCAGACACAGACAAAAAAAAACATCCTTTAACGTCGGTTTGATACGTGGCCAGTCGGCGTTATAGTTTAATGGCACTCGGCAGCATCAAGGGGACACGCAGTGGGACAAGAACGAAAGTTAAGGCAGTGAAAGTCCCAGTAGGGTGGGTGGGAATGGTGGTGGATGTGTTTTTGTTGCCTAAACCCACGTTCGTTAGTTGTTGTAGGAAATTTTGTGTTGTTGTACTTACATTGTGCGTTTATTTTCAAAGAGACAGTATGTAAACGTTTAATTTCCTGTGAAATCGGTTTATTTTGAGAGAAGACAATACATGTAACAGTCAGAACTTGACACGTGTTCCAGCACGTCAACAACCAATTAAATAATTAGGTTTTATTGGGGATTGATGAAAGCTTTCAGTGGAAAGTCCCACTATATTTCCTCCATTAGTTATTCCCTGGCTGCAAGTACACTGCTAAATGTAGCTACATGCTAGCCTGAGGGAATCATGTAATCTTGGTTGCTGATGTCGTTTTCATCCAATTTCAGATCATACTGTTGCTGCTATACTTTGCGGCTATGCTTTTTCAGGAGGGGGGGTTAAAGAGACGAACACACGTGCTGAATACTTGTGTTCCAGCACAGACCGTCAGGGGAAATTAAAGTGTTTTTTGAACATTAAAGCATGTAAATATGTTCAAGTAGACACATGGAAACATGGTGTTGAAACATGGTGTTGTTGCCAGTAGACACCTAGCTTCCCATAAAGACCGGAGGCAGGTGTGAACAGCTAACCTGGCTCTGTTACAGGAGTTATAGTTTTATGGGGGTTATGAGCGAGACAACTTTTTGGCTGTGCTGTAACTTAGAGTTGCCTTGACACCTCAGGGTGACAACCTGACTGTATAAAGTCGCTGCTTTTGAAAGAGAAATAGTGCCGCACATAAACCCCTGTGAAACCCCAACTTGTTGTTTTCCACTTAAGTTACAAACAAACACGCTTTAACATCTTAATTAATGAACTTTTAGAGTGCTGGCACACAGATGTTGTCACCTTTAGACTGAGCCAGGCAAGCTATTTCCCCGTTTCCAGTCTTTATGCTAAGCTAAGCTAAGCTAAGCTAAGCTAACCACTCTTCTTGCTCCAGCTTAATATTTAACAGGCATGCATGAGAATGGAACTGATCGATCTTGATCTCACGTAACGCCTCGATAATACAGCACATAATAGTATTTCTTAGAATGTCAGACCAGTACGTGCAACTATTCCTTTGTGTAACCAGTGCCCTTCTGGTGATTTTTCACAGATTACGTCTGGCCGCTCACCAGACCTGACTGCAAACCAAAACTATTTTGGTTTTCTCATGCAGCGATGGTTAAAATACAGAGGGCTGTTGTTACTCCGCAAATGGATGACCACTTTATATCATCCAAACCTGTGAACTGTCTGAAAAATGAAAAGAAGTGCTAAAAACGTCTGACAGCAGCTGACTACTACTGGTTTCACACACACACACACACACACACATATGGATCCAGCGTAGATGGAGATAACTGGCTGTCAGTGCTGCTCAGGTTTCTTGAAAACTGAGGATTGGTGTTTGGGAGAGACAAGTCTGCATATACTTCAGCGTCAGATAAGTTATCTGTGGTTTTAATGTGGCAACACAAACATTTTCAACTGACCCTGACCCCACCAAGCCCTGACTGCTCAGCGCACTCTCCTATCTTACAGCCTGATGTGTCCCTCTTGTGGTTATGCATAAGTATTGCATACATACATATGTATTGCAGTGCATTTAATTCCCACTTTTGATCATAAAAATCCCTGTATTTTATATCAGTTTCAGCTTCAGTGTTTGATCGTGGGTTTGCAGTCTTTTACTGGAGAACTGACCTCGTCTATGAAATTCAAAGGGGACAGAAATCCTGTTGACAACGTCCCTCACATTACACTGGTGTGTGTCTTGCCTCAGGGCACGACTTACCGTATACTTTGAACTGCGCTGATAAGACAGGGTGCAACAACAACACAAGTTCAACAGCATATTTTATTCAGACTTATTGGTCTCTTTGAGTATTAAGTGGGTCACGTCTCTATTTGCACAGTTTAACCTTTACAGCCATAAATGATAACACAGTAATCCATACTGGCCTGTTCAGCTGACCTTTATGAACTAATCAGACCCTTTTCATCTACAGCCGGAAAATAAAGTCCAGTAAAAGATGTGAAAAGAGATTAGAAGACTCCATTTAAAAATATAAATAACACAGAATATTTTTATTTGTCAGTTTTAAATACCGAAATATTTACGTTACTACTTCTACTATCATCAGTGTTGTACTTTGTTTATGTACATTGAAAAGTGGCTTCATAGCTGTAACATCTTCATCAGAAAAATAACAAGAGGGAAAATATATGAGCAATAAAAGAACAAAAAACTTATAATAATAAAAGCCGAGGCAAGGTATGATAAGGCAGTTACAGCAGTGGGCACCATAAACACTGCACCATAAAACAGTAAAAGTCAGGAGAAGACCGGTACAGAAGTGATAATACTACAATAAGAGGTCAATAAAGTGAATGAAATCAATAATAATAACTCTGTTTGAAATCTTAAAGAAACAATATGAAGTGTTTTAAAATATATTGAAGAGGTGACAAAGTCCAGGGTTATTATGATTTGTATTTTTTATTCGATTTTAATTTAAATTTTTTGTTATTTAGTCCAGTTTTTATTATTTTTTTTTATATATATGTATATATATATATATATCATTGCATTATTATTTTTTAAATATGTGGGTTATTTGTCAGGGGCAAGATTTAAGAAGTTCAATAAAGGTACTACAACACAAACACAGCACTACGTGTAGGCAACTGACTCATGTAGACGTCCCTGTCTCTATAAACATACACACCAATGCGTCCTCATGGTTGTTGTGTAGACAAATCAAACTGACAAAGACTAAAATTAAAGACATTTCCTGTATGTTCTTTATTTCATTTCTGTTTGTTTTGTAAGTATCCCAGCTGACACTGGCACACCGTCGACAGGTTGCCAAACTATCACAGGGCTGACACAACCAGTCACAGTCACATTCACACCTACGGGCAATTTAAAGTCCCAGTTAACCTGCATGTCTTTGGATTGAGGGAGGAAACTGAATCTCTGGGGGTACAAACCAGGAACCCTACTGCTGTGAGGCGTCAGTTAACTAAGAGAGGAGAATTTCCTGAGGACCGAAATGTTGTTTAAATAAAATATATAACAAATAAAAGGACAGTGTGTGAGAATTCTCTTCTTTTACCTGTGGACATTTTCCTCCAACGCACCTGTCTACAAGCTACTGAAGGTGTGTTTGAGCCTCCACATTCTATTTCGGTCAGCTTAAATGTTTTTTCACACCTAGTTTTAGTTTTCAGTTTAGTTTAAAACAATACTGTTGGAACCTTATTGCCATGTCACTGCCAGAACTTTAGATTTGTAAATGGTTTGTAAGGCAGGGGATAACTCAACTTGCTTCCACAACAGCTTCCACTTTAGTTTGGTGAGGTGATGACAGCGTGCAGACTGACTGATGGTGGAGAAACTGAGATGTATTGTTGAAAATGCAAGTTTTTCTTCCTACATCTCAGGCTGTTTGTCGTCTGTTTTGTAAAAGGATGAATGTTTTCACAAGGTAAGGTAAGGTGAGGAGAGGTGAGGTGAGGTGAGGTGAGGTAAACCTTAAATGTCTTCAGGGGGCAATTTGGGACACAGGCAGTAGTCACAGTAAAACAAGAGAGACAGTACAAAACGTAACACAGACTACAGAATCACATACTGTCAGGGGTAAATCATGGAAGATTAGTGGTCACTGCTGGTTAAGAAAAATGATAGCAGACTTAACTAAGGATGATCTGTAACACTTAGTGCTGCATTTAGGGCGGCAGAACCTCCACCCTGATGGAAACATCTGAAACTCAACATGGAGGGGATGTTGAGAGTCTGAGACAATCTGAACCTCTCTTCATACAGATGCTGTAGGTTATTTAAAGTAACAGCGGTGATTTTACATTGATAATGTACTACTTTACACCCTTCAGCAGGAAGTGTGAAAGAGGGAGGGACAGAGGGGATGACATTCAGCAAACAGCCACAGGCTGGAATCAAACCCTCAGCTGCTGCGGCAAGGACATTGCCCTCTACCCACTAAGCTACTGAGCACCCTGGAAGGGAAACATTTGGAGGTGTTGTTACTTACAGCTTAACAGTAATGCTTTCACTGGTCTGGCCCATTTGAGATCAAATTGTAAACAAACTTATAATGCTTTATTCCTGCTTAAATTGTGTTGGAAAGGTGTGAGTTTATGCACAAGAGTGTTTCCTACTGTTGCATTATATTGTCAGTTGTATCTACTATCATTTTTCCTGGTCTGCCATTTATATGTCTGTATCAAGGTTATTATATTTCACTTGAGATGGATGTCTGACACATATTCTTTCGTACTGAAGCTGCTGATTGACAATATATTTTTACAAAGTTCAGTTTCTCTGACTAAGACCATAATAAGTATGCATTGTTCTTTCAGATATTTGTATTCTGGTTGGGGTGAGAAGCCTCTGAAGCAGCATTTTACATGAAATAGGCTAAGTCTTAGGGCTGCTGTCAAACTGCACCTACTTAGGGAGACAAAAAAGTTTATCTAGAGTTCGTCGGTACAATGCACAACCAAGACAGGATGGTAGAAGAGATACCCACGCACCAACCGGGCTGGACAGCCACAAAAATGCTCAGAAAAATGTCAGTTTATTTAGGACACCCGTACACAAAAAGAAGAGCAAGTGATTAAAAACAGCAGCAAGCGTTTCAGTCCTCGACTATCATCAATGCAGTGCTGATGATAGTCAAGACATTTGTGACATTTTTGGCATTGACCTGTCCAGCTAAGTTATATTGGTGTGCGAGTATCTCCTCTGCTGTCCTGACATCAAGTAGGCTACCTGTCTAAGTTACTCCTGAAACCAGACACGTCTACGCTTTCACAAGAGCATCAATAGCAGCTATGCAAAGTCATTCAGTTGGCTGGACTGGACCCTTTGGCAGGCTGGTTCTGGACCATGGGCCGTGTGTTTGACACCCCTGATTAAGATGAGAGAATTCTGAAACCTTCATCATTTCTGCCCTCTGTAGATCGCTGACAGAATATGTCTTGTTAAGATATATAGAGCTGAGTGACTTGCAAATACTCCTTGTTTATATGGTTTATGATGCTATTAATACAGGCACTTATCAGATTCTTTATTTTATGGCAGCTATGGTGAGAAATATCGGAGTTGGTTATCAAATCAGTCTCTCATTAGACATCTTGTATGAATGGCCATCAGACAAAAGAATGCTGTCTTTATATTTTAAGTCATTCCTATGATGAGAACTCATGAAATTCCCGGCTTTGGTCTCATCTTACGTATCCAGCTCCAAGTGAATCATCTCCAATATCATCTGACTGTATGCCACATTAAGGCTCAAACAAGGAGTCAATGTGAGGGTAAAGAGAAGCAGTGTCCTTTGGAGAGCCCAATTAGTTTCATTGGTGTGTCTCTACCCACCGTTTCTAATACCACCATCATCAGCTCAGACCCACCGCTCACCAGCTGATGCGTGCGCTCGTGGTTTTCAGGAGGATGACACAACACATTTACACAGGATGCATTTGTAAGTCATAAGTTAAGGATAAACAGAAGACGTAAACTCAAGTCAAGCTCATGTTACAGCACATTTCAAACGACATTTCAATGTGCTTAAAAAAGTCATACATGACAAAAGCCAATAAGATATGGACGTACAAGACAAGAATGAATCACATCCTGTGTATAAAAACACAAAATAAGATATATAAGAACATTTAAGATCAGAAAGCATTATCCTAATTTAAATATTAACAACAACAACAATAAATATTTTAAAATTAAATCTCTGTTTTACTGGAAGCCAGTAAAGAGAAGTTAAAATAGGAGTGATGCGTTCAGACCTTTTGGTTTTGGTCAAATAACCAGCTTTTCACAGTCTGACTGGAAGCATCTGACTTTAGATATATCCCTAAAATGATAAAAGGCAGTCTTGGTGATTTTAGATATGCGATACTCGGAAGTTAAGATCAGCACCCAAAATCACACCAAAGGTTTTGGCATGCTCACAAGGTTTTTATAATAGGGGAGTTCACGGAGAGTGAATCCGGTGCCTCGAAGGCTCGGGGCCCGCTGAAAGAATCTCTGTTTCATCCTTATTTAACGGCACATTTTTTTGGGGCCATCCAATATTTGGTATCACCGGTGTACTGGATGAGGCCATTCTCTTGGCACAAAACAGATATGTATGACTGTGTGTCACCAGCATGGGGATGATATGAAATATTGTATTGCTGAATGATGGACTCATGTGGGAGCATGTACATATTAAACAGCAGTGGACCATAAATTGATCCTTGAGGGACACCATATGGAATGCTGACATTATCTGCAGTCTCTGTTCAGTGGTTAATTCTAACCAGACTATATATATATATACATATATATATATATGTAAAAATAAATTATGCATCAAAGGAAAAGAAGCAGACTCTTTCTTTTCACCCAATGAGCAGCAGTCGGTCGGGTCAGGTGAGCGCGTCAATAAGTGAGTAGCCTGTCTATGCAGCCCCTCAGTGGCTTTAAGTTTATGCTTAGCCGCCATAGGAAGGTTTTAGATTGGTACGGAGTTCTCTAAAACAAATGGATTAATATTACTTTTTTTAATCAATAGTGTATAATATAATAATATTTTACGACCTATGAGGAAGACTCCAGAGATTAGGGAGGCATTAACAACCTCAAGGATAACTGACAAAAGCTGAAGACATTTTTGATCAAGGCCAAGGCCAAGAGTACATGTTGCAGAACTTCACTCCTGCACCACTTCTTGTACTTAAGAATGCTGAATAAGAGCGAGGTTGGACTTAGTGTTTGTAACATGGCGCGAAGTGGAAGGACAACAGTCACCCCCACTAGAAGTGGGCAATATTATTCCATCTGTCCATTTTCATCTGCGTACTCGGGGCCGGGTTATAGGGACAGAAGGCTAAACAAGGTAGTCCACAGGTCCATCTCCCCAACAATGCTCTCAAGTTCCTTCTGAGGGATCCTGAGGCGTTCTGAGGCCAGATGAGCATGAACATGAGCGTGTTCTGGGTCTACCTCGGGGCCTGGAAAGGAAGCATCTTGATCAGATGCCTAAACCACCTTAACCGACCCCCCAGCAGCAGCTCTACTCCAAGCTCCTTACAGATGTCGGGGCTCCTCACCCTATCTCTCTAGCCACCCAACAGAGCAAACTCATTATGGCGGCTTGTATCCACCATCTCAATCTTTCTGTCACTACCCAAAGCTCATGACCACAAGTGAGGGTCGGGAAAGTACACGGACCAGTAAATCAAGAGCTTTGTCATACAGCTCAGCTCCCTCTTCACCTTGACACTCCAGTGCAGCACTGCTGATACCGCATCAAACTGCCTTTCCTATCTTGTGCTCCATTTTACCCTCACTCATAAACAAGCCCCGGGATACTTAACTGTTTCCCTTGGAGCAGTAACTCTCTCTAAATCTGTAGGGGGCAATCCATTGTTTTCTGACAGAGAACCATAGCCTCAGACTTAAAGATGCAGAGACCGCTTCACACTTAACTGCAAACTGCCCCAGTGCATGCTGCGGGTCATGGTAAGATGAAGAATAATATTCCTAATATTGGAAAATGAGAATACAAGGCTGCACAGTCCTCTGACATGAGTTATTTTGGGCAGGGCCAGGCCTTGAGTTGTTATGCAAAGACAGTAGTCAGTTTCCTGACTCCAGCTAACACTCATACATAAAAGAGGTATCAAGTTTCTCATTGAACTCTCAAGAGAGTGAACAGGGATATTCTCCAAAGTGTCCAACTTTTTTTTTCTTTTTAGGGCTGAAAGTTGATGTCAAAATCCAAATCTAACCCAAAAAGTAATGACTCATTCTTTGGGCTTTTAATCCATTAATTATTACTAAACCAAAGTCCTAGGCAGGGATAGTACAGACGATGTCGTGGTGACAACCTTGTAGGAGCGCTCTGTGATTGGTCGATAGTGGACAGTTCCTTTGTTTATAAACAGCTCCGGTCCTAATGATTAACTTTGTGAGCATGGGGCCACCAGCAGCGGGTACACAATACAAATAGAGTGGAAACAAAACAACACACCAGCTTTGTTAAGGCCTGATATCCTGGTTTGCCTCCACGGTACAAACTTGTGTGATCCTTATACATCCTACTGGTGATCAGCCACAAGAAAATGTTTGACCTGAACACTGCTGTATCAGTGCTGGGTGAAATTTGTCTTGTTTTTATTAGATAATAGAGGAGAACAGTAAAAGTAAAAATGGAATCAAAGTGTATACAATCCCTTCTCTGAAGCTGCCTATTTGTCCCTGAGCAGACATCACAGCTCCCTGATAATAGCAGTGAATGTTGTGCCATAAGGACCTTGAAATACTTGGTTTGTTTTGAGGACAATGCTGGCCATGTGCTGCAAAACAAACGACAACGCATGACTGGCGACTTTTGACAGTGACCTTTAGTTCCTCTCACTATCTCGTCCCTGTCCACCCTGGACTAGTGGAGGCACGCAAACAAAGCTCCACAGGTGAGATATCTTATCTAGACTTTTACAGTTGATGAGGAACCATTATTTCTAACACTACAGATGTATATCACACAGTTTCCAGGGATTGATTAGCTACACGCCCAATGGTTTGTCCAATAGAATCGCTTTACCTGCCAAACAGAGCTATCGTCTGTGTTAAGTGTAAACATTAAAGCATCTCTCCAGACTTCCTGCCCAGAGATAAACAAATGAAGTAGGGTACTAGTTCAGGGTGTTCTTACGTCGGCAAAGTTCATTTTGACTTTTAGATAGCTTTGGAGAGCTGCCCCAGAGCCTTATCGCCTCTGTTAGCGCACAAATGACTCTCCAATCAACATCTGCCAAATCAAAATACATTAAGGTACTTAAAGGGGAAGTCCACAGATTTTAGGCTGCATCCACACTAATACATGTTTGTTTTGAAGCTTATAACTCTGGCTATGTTTACGCCTAATGTCCTCACTACTTTGGCGTTTTGGAAATGAGGGCTGCAGACAGGTGGAGGGTGGAATCTGATGGAGGTCCAGTGTTGGCTAAAAGGAGGAGCGTACAACAGAACCAGGGAAGTTGAGACGGAGTAGGAGAGTCCTCTCTTCGCCTGCTCTACTATGGATAGAGCCCCTGGTGATTCCTGTATTCTTTGGAGAGACAGAGAGGGAGGGATAACAGCAAAGAGAAAAGCAAAAAAAGGGTTTTTGGGGGGAGGGATGTGAGAACAGAGACAAGGGGGAGGGAAACGGGTAAGGTGTGCTTAAATAGTTGCTGTGCGGAAATGGATGTGAGTGAGCGTGGTCTTTGTTCCTGAACTTAGTTATAAAGCTTCATTTTGTGTAACTTTTTAAGGAGAAAAAAAGTCAAAATTCTCTGATTCAAGCTTCTTTAATGTGAATATGTTCTGTGTTCTGTACTCCTTTTGACAGGAAACTGAATATTTTTAATTTGTGGACAAAACAAGACCTTTGAGGACGTCATATTGAGCTTTTGGAAACATTGATCAACATTTTTCATCATTTTCTGACGTTTTTAAACAAAACAACTAATTGATTAATTGAGAAAATAGTTGACATTGTTGGGGAGATTCTACTTTTATTCTTTGCCTCTGAAATGTTGTAAGGTAGAAGTAGCTGAAAATGGAAATACACAAGTAAATGTCCGAGCTCCTCAAAATGGCATTTAGAAACAATGCTTGAGTCAATCCACTTCGCTACCTTTTGGCACACAGACAGGAGGGATGAGAGATGGTTCAGACAGTTGACACTGGGATACGAAGGCACATGTTTGGGCTGCAGCCAGATGAGCCAACGCAATGCGCCCTCAGCTCTTTTCGGGAGAATCAGATAACCTGAAATACATCAGTCTGCATGATTACAGCTAGGGCAACTGGGGCGACCAACCACGATGACTGTGCAATACAGCGCAGACCTCCTGAGTGTGACAAATCAGCCTCCTTTATTCTTTAGTAGAGCGACAAATATTTGTAGCTCAGTACCAAGTTATGTTAGGGAGTGACTGCTGCTTTACTGAATTCAGATTCAAGATGAAATTTTGGCTGATGTGTCTTAATATTGCGAAATCTTGTTGTTGCTGTTGTTGCGGATTTTGTTGATGTGGCTATCTATCTACCTACCTACCTAGCTAGCTAACTAGCTATCTAGCTATCTATCTGTTTCCTGCCCAGGGACTACAGATGTAAATCGGCTTATAGCTAACTCTGGTGCAGATAAGAAGCTGTGCATTGTCTCTGTTAAAAAACATTAAAATATATTAACCCACATGATCATGGATCGATCTTCAGACACAGAAAAGGACTACCCTCAATGCTTTCATTTTCAGAACAACGTTCTTCTCTTTTCTTCTCCCAGTTGGTGAAGACGGCTGACCTGGACTCCAGGAACAACTATGTCCTGGGCTTCCATCCCCATGGCGTGCTGGTGGCAGGAGCCTTTACCAACTTCTGCACCTACGCCACAGGCTTCAGACAGCTGTTTCCTGGCCTCACCAGCTACCTGCTCATGTTGCCCCTTTGGTTCAGAGCCCCATTCTTCAGAGACTACATCATGTGTGCAGGTGTGGCCCAGAGACGTTTGTACTTGATCAGATTCTCTAAAACATCCTGTATTTTATAACATTCACGGTATTATTTGACTTATTTTGATTATTATTTACTAATTTGATCACTTCTTATTTCCTGTTGCAACGCTGCAGGTCTGATTCCTTCAGACAAAGAGAGCGCCAGCTATGTGCTCCGCAAAAAAGGTGGCGGTAATGCTGTTGTAATAGCAGTCGGTGGGGCCCCGGAGGCCCTTGATGCCCACCCCGGGACCTACAATGTACTCCTGGCTAAAAAGAAAGGCTTCATCAAAATTGCGATGGAGCATGGGTAAGAGCAGAGAGCCTCAGGGGGGGATGTTAAATACAGCTAATTCTCCAAGGTCTCATGGTTCGTGAGAGGATTGTGTCCGTCTATTCATTTCAGGTTTCTTACAGTTGGAGCATGGCCTCGTGAAACAGAGGCTTATTCAAGCCTCTCACATGGAATATCCTGGGAAATCACATTTCGACATCACTGTGATGAGATCAATTTAGAATGAAAAGTGAAACACAAGGATTTCAAGCATGAACAATAATCACCTCTTAACATCTTTTTTTAGTGCTCATCTGGTGCCAGTCTTCTCCTTTGGAGAGAATGAAGTGTTTGATCAAGTAGAAAACCAAAGAGGAACCTGGCTGCGATGGACACAGGAAAGGCTGCAGAGCATCATGGGTATCTCTCTGCCTCTCTTCCACGCACGTGGCATTTTCCAGTACTCCTTTGGTCTAATGCCCTACAGAAGACCCATCACGACAATAGGTGAGTAGGCTTGGTACAGTACAAGCAGCAGGTTTAGTATGCAGTCAACTTCTGCCTTCACTGATGACAGCTATTGGGAAAATGTTGATATTGTACGTTTCTGCAAACCACGAATATTTTACATTTGCCTGTTTCATACAGATCATATTAATGTCTCTAAAGTGAGGTAATACACAAGCTGACTTTGTCACTAGAAGATGGAGGGGAAGGTGGATGGTGTGGCACCTAGGTGAGATGCCCGCCAAGCTGCAGACCACTGTTAGAGACCGACAAACAACTGAACCAGTTGTTATGTAGCGAGTCATTTCTATGTTTCCAGCTGCTTTTTAGGAACCAAATATGGGTATTTTTTTTTTAGCAACCCTTCGATGTGTTTCCAGTGGGATAGTGCCACAATAAATGACTAGTTATTACGGAGAAACTGCTGCTTTTCCAGCAGGAATTGTGCCACCAAAACCAAGTATTTTAAGTTAAGACATCATCTTTTCCCAACCATAACCATCCCTTAACCATAGCGTTGTTGGAATGTAAAGATTTAAAGTATCCGCTACATAATAATGTGTTCACATTGTATGCAAACCATGAATATGTTCCATTAATGTTTCATACACTGCAGTGGTTAGCATTATCGCTTCACAGAAAAAGGGGTTCCCGGTTCGAACCTTGGGTGGATGAGCCCTTCTGTGCAAAGTTGGCATGTTCCCCCCTGTGGGTTTTGTCCAGGTACTCCAGCTTCCTCCCACAGTCCAAATTCATGCACGTTAACTGGTGACTCTAAATTGTCCTAGGTGTGAATGTGAGTGTGAATGGTTGTCTGTCTCTATGTGTCAGCCCTGTGATAGTCTGGTGACCTGTCCAGG
>JAPZEB010000014.1:16965406-16981198 GCA_029783705.1 Chaetodon striatus | reverse complement strand
ACAGATTATGAAGGATATAAAGGTCATCTATGATTGCTCTAGTGCCTATTTTAAATGTGTACTCAATAGAGCTTCATTGATAAATAAAGTAGTTGTAAATAATTAAATTAATCACCAGCTAATTTGATTTTGAGCAATTTTATTATGGAAAAAAGCAAAAATTCTTGATTCCATTTTGTTAAATTTGAATATTTTGTGGTTTATTTACTCCTCTATGACAATAAACTGAATATCTTTGGGTTCTGGACATTTAAGAGCATCATCTTGGGCTCTGGGGAACACTGATCAACATTTATCACCATTTCAATAGACAGACTTATCAACAATGAAAATAATCACAAGTTGCAACCCTAATACAAAATTAGATCCTCACCAAATACATACATGATTTTTTTTATCAGTTCTTTATGTAAATTTTAACAAATATTTCATGTTTTTCAGGAGTGCAGCAACATATTCTCAAAGGGTGGTGGTGAAGAGTTAGCCAAGCTGACAGGATCAACTTTCCTAGGTGAGCTCAATGGGACTCAATTACATGTAATGTCAGCTTCCTGCCAGCAGGTGTCACAACACACTGTGACTGCACATCACTCCTCAGCCACCATTCATGATTTAGGAGGCATTTTGCGTCACTGCCATGCTGCTAAAATGGTCGATCCAGATGTCAGTGCAGCAGAAGGTTTCAAACACCTCAGTGAGGGCCTGACGCACGCTCATCAATAATTCCTGATCAAATGTATAGATCATTTAATGGTTATCTGTATTGTGTGCAGATCAATCACTTGAGTAATGATGCAGCTAATTGAGCTCACCCTGTGGCACTGACAAGCCAGATGTATGTGAGAGTGGTGCATAGCTTTGGTCGTGTATTTAATAAGGCAATGCCTGTTAAAGTCAAGCTGATTCTCACTATTGATTATCATCTATTGGCACGTCACTTTGCTGTGAATCATTTCTCAGCAGGAAATCAACATTATTTCCTCTCCATTTCAGGTTCAGTGCCCTTGGATCCTGCGCTCAGCACCAGTATAGAGGAAGGCAAGGACTTCATACAGTCGTTTCCAGACAGTGCCACCTTCAGTGCCATCAGCAGCATTTGTCAGACTCTACTCGACAGCCTCCAGCTGGAGCCGTGAATGTATTTACTGAACTAACAGTGTTAGTCACTGTGCAAATGTAATGACTTCTGTGTTGCATTTATGTCCTGTACAGTTAAACACAATATAAAACTATCTACTGGTCTTGATTTTTACCTTATTTATACTAAGTATCTGCCAACAATAAAGTGCAGGCCTTGCTGTTATCTTACAGTGCTGCAGTTGCAGTTCTTGAGGCGTGTACCACAGGGCGAAGATAACCAGCTCTCACTGCAGTTTTACAGGAAGTGGTGAAAACTGTAAAAGAACAACTCAGCTAATCTGTTTTACAGCAAATTTAAAGACATCATTTTGTCATAAAAATGCCACCTCGTGCTGCCCGTACAGGACTGAGACTGTCACAGCAAAACATTACAGCACTGCGTTTGGAAGCCAGTCAAAATCTAAGTTGGAATCTTCTTTAATTCGATTGTGACACACATGTCGACACATCAGGATAACTTCAATATCAGTGGTAATACAGGATTGTAGATTGGCGCTTTAGTAAATGCGTCAGCAGCAGTTCCACTTTCAGAAAACAAACTCCAGATCAAATTGGACCAGTCCTTGCATGAAACTAGGCCAAACTTGAGCGCTAATCTCACTGGATTCCTGCCGCATGCTACAAACCGTACCGACGAGTCTCCCTGTGTCATTTGATTTGTTTTGAAAGATTTAACTCTTCTTGATCTGGATTAAATCTTCTGAAACTAGCCTGCTCCTCGGCTTCATATCCAACAGCAACAAAACACTGAAACCCATGCAGGATCTTAATGGCTGGAATGTGGAAGAGATGAAGTACAGCCACAGATGAGGAGGAGGAAGGAGGAAGGGAGGAAGGGAGGAAGGGAGGGGGGGTGAATAAGATGGAGAGGAGATGAAGTTTGGAAATTACACTTGTGAGACCCATCACGGGGCACACACACCTTTAATGCAAACAGCAGTACTACAGGAAAAACACTGAAGTTTGAGAATGTTTGCGTAATGATTAGAATACAGCTACACACAAAACTCCCACTTCACCAGCAACATACTAAAGGCAATCTTAATTATTAAACCAAGAATTACATCCAGAGGAATTCCAACCACTTATCACAATTAACCCACAGTGCATTAAATCTATCTATGTAGATATTTATATGTCTGTATATATGTATATTATATCCTGGGGAATTAAAGACTTTTGCTGCATTAAACAGTTCAATGAACAATTTCCTTATAAATAAAAATCAGTGGAAAAAAATCGTAAGTCCATATACATTTCTCTTTACAAATAGATCCTCAAGATTAATGCAGAAATTGTGTCAACTCCCGAGTCGATAAGGGAGGAGAAAAAGCTGTGCGGCCCTTTGGTCAGCTCTCTAAGACCAGAGGCCGAGCTGCCTCAGCTGGCCTCAAGGCCTGAAATAAGTGGAGGGAAAAAAAAAGGAATCTTCATCATACAATTTTGAAACACACACGCACACGCACACAAGACAGACAAATCACTACATTGCGCATTTACAAGTTGACTATCAAATTGGGACGACTGTACACATTGTTGAGATAAGACCGTATTTATGGAGCCATTTTTAATTCATTTTTTTCCCCCCGCGCCTTCACTTCTTTCATCTCGAGTTGAGCAGAAATTTTTTACAATTTTTCCCCGTTTTATTCTTTTTCTCCAGCAGCAACATAAAGGACAGATCTTTGTAGTGGAGATGTTTGGGTGGTTTATTTCGTGGACAGGATGAGGGCGACGATGAGCCCGTAGAGACCCAAGACCTCTGCGAAAATCAAGATGAGGATCATGCCCACGAAAAGCCTCGGCTGCTGGGCCGTGCCCCTCACGCCCGCGTCGCCCACGATGCCGATTGCGAAGCCTGCTGCCAGCCCGCTGAGGCCCACACTCAGCCCGGCGCCCAGATGGAGGAAACTCCTGAAGACACACAGATCAAGTGTTTGTCAGCACAAGGGATGGTGATGATCTGAGTTAACGATTTAAGCCACTGAGAACATTTTGACTAAACAAGCAAAAGTCAGAACATCTTTCATATTTGTGCAACTGTGATCAGAGCCTGGAAAAGCTGCTCATCTGACATAGTTTCTGCTCCATATACTGTTCCTACCCTGCAATATTTTAAACTGATGCAACAACAAACCGTGAAGAATCTGTCCAGTAAGATTTAAAGGATAAATGGCCGTCAACACCAAGAACTATAAATATATGGTTTGAAAAATCAGAGTCTTCACCACAACTGTAACAACAGTGGTGAACAACATCATTGGAAACACTTTCAGAGTGATTTAAATCAACAACAGAAACACTGACAGCCAATCGAAATCCATCCAAATTTACAGGGTGTCACCAGGGTCCGAAAGTAACACTCACCAGGCGCCAAACGGCGAGTAAATCTAAGGCTATCCACCACACTGGCTGCTAAATGTACCACAGTAGTCATGTAGCTATAAACTATGCTGAGAGTCTCTACTGTGTTTTGGTGTCGTTTAAGGACACACTGCGCTGCTATTGCTGCTCCTGTGCTGTCTGTCTGTCACACATACACATGTGCTCGCACGTCTATAAGTTGCAGCGACTGTCCCGAGCGCTCCTAGTCAGCATTTGTGGCACTGTAACTGTACGGGCCATCAGCTGATGTGCTAAACTATCCCTTGCTGCCTGTCTGCTGCTACCTAGCACTGTGCCCATACTTATGACAGTAATAAAATGATCACACAGAGGCTCTGTAGCCTCTCACACTGTCAGCAGCAGCTCATTAGCTTTACTTTTACAATAAAATCCTGTAGCCTACGCTGCACCACTGATTAGCAGAGAGGACTTATTCACATGCTGAGGCTGTGGCAGTGACTTGTTTAATATATCAAAATCATTTTGCTTCAGATTTTGCTCTTTTTTAAGTTTGTTTTCAACATATTGCGTTATCATATCAATGAAATGTACTGAAACAAATGTATAAATGACACAAGAAGGCCATTTATTATTTTGGCTGGTAAAAAATATGCTTGGGTGCATTTTTTCACCCACTAGCCTCCTTAACTGGTGAGTCAAAAAGTTCATTTCGACCACTGGTTATTATTATGGCTACTGTTTACTACTGCTCATTTGACTGAAGCTATATATATTATAGCATTGATCGTAGTTGCCGTGTTAGATTGTTTCCCTTTTTCATTGTTTGTAGACAGTTTGCATATATGAGTACACTGGACACTAACATTCCTGCTGCATCTATGACTGGTGTCTACTCTCCCTACCTACTGTCCTTTTCACTGCATCGTGTACAAGTCGCAAACTTAATGTTGTGGTCCTTGTATGATGACAATAAAGCTATCTATCCATCTACCTATCCATCCATCCATCTATGGCGTATGTTATTGTATCTTTATTATGCCTCTGCACCCTAAAACTACATGCATTTTTTTTCTAAGAATTATAACAGTTGCATTAAGAAACAAACTCTTTTATGACAATGAGACGGTAACTTTGCTTCTGTCAGGTCATCTAAACTACAGGAAGTATCTCCAGAGCATGTGCAATGATGTGACAAGACTGAAACTGCAGTCTGATTCCTAAAATGTCACTAACAATAAAGAACTTATAAGGATTTATTATAAGGCAATGTAGACAACACGAATATCTGAAAACATGACGACTGTGATGAAACACAAACTCACTTGTAGAGGGGGACTGTGGCTGTGATTTGGTTGGCAATCAGCACTGCTACTACCAGGCCGTAGATGGCTATGATACCCGCCATGACCACTGGGATGATGGACTTCATGATGAGCTCCGGCCTCATCACGGACATGGCGGCTATTCCTGTACCGCTCTTGGCTGTGCCATAGGCTGCTCCCAAGGCTGGTGGAGGAAGAGACAGAAAACAACTTTAGTTAAACAAACTAGAGTACACAGATTATGTGAACTAGAGTACACACACTACAAAGCAAGTTACGACAGGCTGGCAGGCTGACGACAGAAACCAAAAGGCACAGCTGAATACTGAAGCGGAAGTGAAGTAAGAGATGGATCAACGATACAACAACTGTTGGTTTCTGTTCCCCTCGGAGATCCAACGTGGCTCCATCTGGGGAATTTTGCTTGTGTTCAAAAGGGAAATAACTCTGTTCCTGACTACTGATGCATATACTGTGCGACCAAAAACCTGCTTTGTCACATGTTGTGTCTCATCTCCTCTGACTGCTTCAGCCCTTGTGATTTCAGAATAGCCCCTGCCAGACCGCTGCAGTGTTGTAAATCACTCTGAATGAACAAGTCTCATTAAGCTTAAGTACACAGGGAACTGCTGATGTCACAAGAGAGGCGGGATAACACATCTCCGTGGACCACATCGGTATAAGACTGGCCACCTGGGGACTAGCAGTGCACAGCCACATAACATCTGCTGTTTGCTGTCCCCAGTCCGCACTAGTCTCTGGCTAGCATCACTGTAAAGTGACGGGGAGGGAGGAGAACAAAAGGCTTCATCAGCACATTATCTCCGTCAGCCTGTGACGCTGAGGAGAAAACATAGTGCCACCTACGTCACGCCCAACCAAGTCTGACTGCAGGAGGAGAGTCAAAGAGAAAATCAATATCGGCCTGCTCTAAAATTAGAAACCATAGATAACCAAATATAGTGTCCAACCATTTATTAAGAACTGGTTATATTTCTGCACAACAACAGAGAATTGAATCTCATCCATCACTTCAATCTCATGAATTTGCCTCAGAGGAGAGATCCTTTTTCCAGGCTGGACAAACATGTAATAGATGCCGGCGTACAAAATAAACCGACAAGAGTCTTTTGCAATATCCAGCAAAGCCCGTCAGACCGAGGCGGTGTGTCATGAATCAGAGACAGGCTGGTTTGACAAGATTTCCCCATGTCAGAGGTGTGTGTGCGCATGTGTGTGTAAATATGAACGTGCCCATTTCCTCAACCGCAGCAGAAGCGAAATAAAGTGACAGCTCAGAGAGAGAGCTGACCACAGCATATCATCTGGTATATTGGTCCATACATGCTGTGGCAGTACTTGTACTATCCAACATATATTTACATAGACTATATCCTAGAAGAGTTTATATTCTCACAGATTTACAGATGCTGCTTTGATGCTAAATATAACCATCTGCACTCTGTGGTTTCTCTACTGCATTGAGGAAACATACGAAAGCTGGCTGTTGCTTGTTTTCAATTTGTGAACAGATCAGTCAGTAAAACTTATGTAACTGGGTAAAACATCAACTATCTCAAAGGCAGGACCATAAAAAGTGAGCAAAAATGCATCCTTCAATTTTTTCTGCTCTTCTTATCGTACCATTGGGACATAAACAAGGACCTGGCAAAGAGGTTTTCTTGCCTAATCACGGCCATCAAACTGCTGATGACTAAATGTGAAAGGTCTCTTGGGATATAATCTTGGACAGCCTTTCGTACACAGCCTGAGGTGCCCTGCCCTGTGTGTTCTCATGTCTCGAGACAATTTGTCGAGCTCGCCTAAAGCTGGTACTGGTTAACTCAAAGACTGGCTGTGGGGCTTTCTGGCAAACGTATCTGGAGGCAGACAGGAAGATGACGCGGGCCAATCTTCAAATGTGCACATGGCAGCTAGCCACGGCCCCAGCTACTTACAGTGATTCATCCCCAGACTGATGCTATCGATACAAGGTTAAATCACTCATGCCCATCCACAGAGATGTGTTTGAGTATTAATGGGACTGTTTTCGCAAGCCCTGAGAAACACAGAGAAAGATTTTGGTTATGACTTTGTGCGAAGTACCAGACTCTTTGCTGGCGGACTAAATCCTTTAAATCCAACACAAACTATGTGGTGCATCACATCAAACAAATAGACCTCGGGAGAAAGGACACACAAACTACCTCAGCGACACCTAGACCAATTCAAATATTTTGTTCCAAAAAAAAACCTTTGTATTTAGCCATACAAAACATTTTCCGGACAATATTCTGGAAAACATAAGCATCCCTTTCTTCTAGCTATTCAGCCATCCAATAACAACCAGCGTAATATGTTACCGTCAGTAACGCTATCCTCCAACTCCACTCCTCCTCTGTAAGCTCGGCCTCACTGAGGTGTGACAGGTGAGGGTTGACAGTGAAACATTAGAAACTTCAAACACCACTGCCATCGCGTCCAGACGATTAAATGTTTGTTGTGTGGCAGGGAGGCTTCTGCAGTGGTGTGGAGGCACAACCTCTGGGTTTTAATCCTAATCCCCTCAGCTTAGGTAAAGAGCTTTTTCCCTCTCATTTCTTTTTTTCCTCCCTGCAGAATATTTGATGTATGGGATGCCCTTGTGACGTCTTGTGATGTCAGAGCAGGAGGTGCCTCCAGCTAGGGATGATCTTGCATGCAATAGCCCACGCAATAGACGGCAGATTGGTCTGCTCTCACTAGCGGGTGAATGGGGAAGCATTCGTTTTAAGGAACAAAAGACAAAATCAGAAAGGTCATAGTTGTAAAAACGGGCTCCTGTCTTAGAAAGCCAGAGTAGTCGACACTATATAAAAAAATGTGGAGCTGCATGCAGAAATGATGAGACTTGCTGACCAATCTTTTACATCCGAGGGAGAGGGACGTCTAGCGCATATATGCTGCCCTCACTTCTCCCTTTAAAAAATGTTTGTCGTAGAGAGAGAGGAAGACAATGTGAATGTGGAATAAAGGTCAAGCAACTGGAAGCATCACTGATTAAAGACCAAGTAGAAAAATAACTTCCTTGGTGACAAATTATGTGTTACCTGACTATTCCACTCCACAACTGCATGAGAAATTAGAAAAGGCAGACACTGTAGCACATGAGCAGTTTAAGCTGTATAGCAAACATGTATTTTAAACTGCTGCCAGCACCACTGTGAGTAGATTTATCAGCCATGTCAATTCACCTGAGACTTAAATCGACCTTATAATTTAAATTTGCTAGCAAAGAAAAAAGTAAAAATATGGACTGTTCGTTAAGATAGTCACAAAAGGGGTGGGGGAAACAGGGCAACTGCAGCACAGCTATCATGGGAGTGTAGTGTCTAGTCTCATAGGTGAGCAGCACCTTGTGAGTGTCATCTGTTCTGAGAAAGGCGTCACTAAAGGCTTCCCTCGCGACAGGACACCATAATCAGACTATAAAAACAATGCAACATCACCTGACACCAGATGATCACAGCAACTTGCAGCCTAAGCCAGAAAATGGCTAGTTACTGCAAAAAAAGTGCCTTTTAGGGTGTTAATATTTAAGCCATCCACTTGGACAATGACTTGTGATGTGAATTTGTCATTATATTTGATATTTTACAGAGTGATTAGTGGATCAACCCCCCCAAAATGAGATTATCATGTAAACTGAAATTATAATCGTTCAGCTTGTGTACACTAAAGTGACTAACATCACAGAAGAAAGAACAAGAATTTATTTCTACTGACACAACACACTGTAAGATCCTTAACGCTACAGTCTGATCATCAAGTGTCCTGTCCATGCGACCACTACCACATCCCTCCTTTGTGCCAGCATGATCCCCTCCCTATTAGCTAATTCCCCAGCTGTCACTCCTTCACCCCCACAGACTAGTACTACTGCTAGCCTCAGGGGCTACCAACACCATGCTGCCCTTGCCCATCACTTAACACAAGCTACGATGAGATCATATCTGGCTGCTTCTCACTTCCTGGTAGGGCTGGACAATAGACAATCATTAAGTTGTATCACATGACTTTTTATTATCACGAATAGCGATGTCTTATTGTGCTACCACAACAACACAGAAGTTACTAGGTCATATTTCTCTCCGATATTTCTATATCTCCAGCTGAAAATGACTTCTGAGATTTCTAACCACCTTGCAACCCAATGTTATTTGTTAAAAATAGACTTCAAACATTCCTTTCACTGACTATTAAACAGGCACGTGGATATATGAGACTCTGATAAAAAAAAAAAAAAAGAAAGGGTTAAGATCACAGTCTGTTTGAAAACTGTCTTTGTAAAAAGATTTAAAGGTCTTTTACTACAGCCACTTACTGGTGATGTCCCTCAATAAAAACCTATGTGCCATTCACCACCATAAATGAGACAGTTTTGCCAAAAGGCCTCGAGCTTCTGCGGGTCAAGCCCTCTGCATCATGGTCAATTAGTAGCCTGTTGATTTCCCATACGAGCAGCATCCATCACACCAGCCACCCTAGTCACATGTGGACCTTTGCTGTGATACAGTATTTCATCGGCATATGATGTAGCTCTCGTCTTAGATTAGGGGAAGACAGATTATAAACCAGAAGAGGATCTATAAAACAAGTATGACCAATAATAAACACAAGCCAGTTCCAAAGTTCACTTTCTGTTCCACTTCTGACCTTCTCTCAAAAAAACACTGATAACAGCAGTGTCACACCCTACATTTTTTTGGCAAAATTAGCCATATTTTCCTTGAACACTTGTTAACTTTTCACTTTTACAGTAACATTTCAAAGGATCAGTAGCCAGACGGCAATTCCGAGTCAGAAGTATCATCATGTGATTATCATGTGACCTTGTGTCATTCCTTTGAGCAATAAGGAAGTGAACCAGCTGATCCTGGTTTCCAATGGTTGAAGAAGTATATGAAAAAGAGGGTTACAGATTAAAATAACTTGCATTAAATCAGATGAGACACCACTGACTTGACAGATGGTGAATTACACTGTAGCAGAACAGCAGCCAGTTTACACAGGACAACGTCTATTCGATTATTTATTGCCATTAGTTAATGATCTCTACTTTAAACTACATTAAATAATTTCGTATTGAACTCACTGGCACCTTTAAAAGCTGAATGCAGCAGTGTGGCATCTGGCAGAAAAGATGGTATTTAACCTAACCTGTAAACCTTCTGCTAAGAGCAGGAAGCTAACGAGCTGCCAACTGCATGAGGAATAAACTAAACACATTTTAACACCTTTGTAATGACTGTTAACTAACAAGTACTGCTGATAAAAGACAGTAACAGTATCAGACCAGTTGACATCATTCACTGTGTGATCATTTCCAATCAGATAAAGCAAGTAACGTTCACAACTGTAACAAGCTAACGTCAATGCTAACATATGCATTCGTCATCAGCTAGCTAACTACAAGTCTTGCCTAGTCTTTGCTGTCTAATGCTGAAGCAGAGAGGCTGGCAGCGATCATTGCACTAGCTAACTATCTACTAACTAAACATTAGCATGTTAACAATAAACCAAAGTCACCATCTGCCCCAGCTAGTTGTTTAATCTACATAAATGACAGCTACGATTAGCATTGCGACGTTAACGTTAGCAAGGCTAGCGTATGGCTTTTACAAGTAAGCTTCAAGAGACGCACCGTGGTTGACAGTTCAAAGCATCCTGCTGGGAATAACATAAATGCAAAAGGGGTTAGCAGCAAACACACAAAGTGACATTAACAAGCTGACAAACAGCTGAAATATAAAAAGGCGGTCGTGTGATATTTACCGCTGAACACCATAGCCGCAGAGGCACCCATCACTGCGAATAACGGAGAGTATTCGAGACTTGAGGCCGACATTCTTTCTCACACAGTATAAAAATAAACTAAATATACAAAATTAATATTTATGTCGACTCAAAAATCGCACTTTGCGAAACCTATCGAAGGCCACAGGCTTGGAGGGAGAAACCGACTACGCTAAGAACCGTCTGACCACCTAACTAGCAGTGTAAACGGGATAGTCACGACTCTTCTGATAAATACCCGGCGCAGCAGCACAAAATGGCGAAGCGGAAAATATCACCTGACTGGCCGTACGGATAAAACCTATCATAGACTGGGTGTGGGGGGCGCACTAAAACAAAGTTCGTTAATGATACACTGTGGTCCACAACGTCTTTATGAAACAAGAAATGTCTGTTTAAAAACACAAGTGACTCATTCTTGACGTAAAAAAGTGTTTCATATTTTTTGTTTCTTTTTCATTTTTTTGAAGGTCACCCCTACCGGGCATCACTTTGGTGTGCTCCGCTGCAGGCTTCCCCTTTGATATCTACGCATTCACCCTTCAAAAGCAGGAGGATGAAATGATGTGGAGAAGCATGAGGGTGTGGAGACACTGCTAGGCTAACAAAAAAATATGTTTTGTGTTATCCTGGCTATCAAGGGGGAAAAACAACTACAAAAAAAAAAAAACACAGTTCATTTTCAGCATCTCAATACATGATGTTATAGATCAAACTCAATGTAATATGAGTGCCATGCTCCAGGGCGACCTCACAGTTGATCACAGTGACCTCTCCCAATACTGAAATCCCAAATGTTGCATATGTACAAACACATTTCTGCATTTTGCACCAGGACTCTACCATGCAGCAGAGGGTGGGTTTACAGTCAGCTGCGATATGCAGCAACGTGGAGCGTGAGAGTGAGAGAATTTGAGGCTGTGTGTGTAGAGTGTGTATGAGGTGGGGGGAGGGAGCCGAGAATCCCCCATTCCACTGTATAGCTCCCAGCAAGAGCAGGCTCAGAGATCCAGAAAGAGGAGGGGTCGGGAGAGCTAGGACACCATGGGAGTGATGAAGAGCGTGCATGTGTGAGTCAGAGGGAGCGTGTGCAGTCCCCCATCCATCCCTCCATCTCCATCCTGCTCCCTCTGCATTGCCTTGTCTAGTCAGCACCAGAGAAGGACGCCTCCCCCCCCCGCCCTGTATCACTGTATAGCTCCTTCACTCATGATGCAATTTCTACGCCAGCATCTCAGGATTCGTTCCGTGCCAAATGCAAGGTTGCTTTATACAACCAGAATAGATCATTTAGAGGCGTGGATGACGTGTGTGTGCAGTAATGCATTAATAACAAAAAGGTCACAGTGATTGAGATGATTTTCACTTTCTCTGCTGCCTCACTTAACACTTATTGATCCAGAACAGACTCTTTGAGGTGAATAGCGATGTAGCCTTTCTGTTGACGATGGGTTGTGATGTTCCTGTCCGGGATACACACTCAGCGGACATCTGATAACATGCAGCCATATGATAGCCCATGCGTTTACACACTGTTTCTTGTTTTGAGTGGACGGGATTGGACGGATGCTCTTGTCCCTCAGTGACACTGATCAATAAGTTGTGAGAGGAGAGTCCAAGGCATATTTAAATGGATGATCTTTGAGATGCTGTTTGAGGAAGGCAAACAGGGAACTGTGAGAAGTTCTCACGAGGGCATGATTCAATCAAGATTCCAGATGCACTGTAAAGCATTTGCTGCCTAACGTTAATGTGCAATATACTGTGATTACATTCAGGCAACACTGGTGATGTGATTCTAGATCCAGATCCTTCGTCTTTACATGTTTCTGGTACTTAAATATATGATCAGAGCAGGGTACAGTTCTACAGAGTCATACTTGGTGTTGAACTTGCCCTGGATCTACATAAAGGAAGTCACTGGGCAAAGCCTCTCTCAGGTTTGGCAATATTCCTGTATGGGTTTCAGTGTGACTAAAAACATAACTAGGTCTTTCATTCTCACTGGGATAAAGGCCGCAATCATTTCTCAACCATTTAAAAATGTTAATACTGTGGAAATGGAAAAGCTCTAAGCTCTAATTATTAGCCTGGAAATAAAATTGAAAATATTCTATCATTATATTTACACATAAAGATATGTGACATGTATCCAATATCCACACTGCAATATTCAGGCTAAACATCAACACAAAATTTGCCGGGACCTCCTTAGTCTGCCTCCTAATCCCCTGTCCATAGCCTCATGCTATCTGAGAGGCGGGGGCTGGTCAAGGAAAGACCCATCTCAGTGTACGGTTAAATACTTAAGCACCTTACTCCGTCAGGCTGGAAAGCATGGTTTTCAGGGGATGCGCCAGACCAACACCCAAAGGAGCAGCTAAATATAGCAGTGCATGTGCGATTAGTAGAGTGTGAATCCTGAATGAAGAGCACAGTCTTGGCAAGACGGAGTCAATGCCACTTACTGTAAAGAGGGAATTACTCCACCACTGCGCCATCTAAGATACTACATTCCTCCAGATGCTTCAGGCTGGGCCGCGCCCTCTGCAAATGAATTGGCCATACGTTTTAATAGAGCTTGAGAGATGGAGATGTACAGTATTGACATGGGTTAGCATGGAATGCTTCCATGCTAACATGTTTATTAACTGTATCAGCTGCTGAGCTTGCACTGTGTGCAGCAACTACATTACCTGTGAGGTGCTTCCTATTTCTTTACTAGGCTTGATTGAAACAATTCAACGAGTTCTGCATTCTGCAGTACAACTGATTGTTAAAAGGAGAAGGCTTTTACAGACGCATTTGTAGGTTTATCTGACTCATCTCTGCTAAATGTTTTCCAGTCATGCAGCTCACTGTCAGCTTCCACAAATCAGACACATCCAAACAAAAATAGACAGCGTGTATCATGAAGTATGAATGAGTGGTTTAGTAGTCACACAGTGTTTTAGACCCAGACCGCATGTCATTTGCAGCATTTCAACATTTTCATGTATCTGCTTAAACTAGTGTTGAGCTTCCCCACCACTGTGATGTCGCACAGTGCTGGAGCTAACACATTCAGCACCCTAGGCAAGCTTCCCCTGGCAACACCCATTCTCAAAAAATATTATCATCATTATTATTATCTTTATATGTTTTTGTGTTTGTTACTAACCAGCACTGTTGGCTCAAAGCAAGGGGGTTCCTGGTTTGAACCCAGGGTGGGGGGTTCAAACCCTGATGTTGGGGAGCCCTTCTGTGTCAAGTGTCAGCGGGAGAGCAGCAAGTTCATTGGTGACTCTAAATTGTCCGTAGGTGTGAATGTGAGTGTGAATGGTTGTCTGTCTCTATGCGTCAGCCCTGTGATAGTCTGGTGACCTGTCCAGGGTATACCCTGCCTCATGCCCAATGTCAGCTGGGATAGGCTCTGGCCCCCCCGCAACCCTGTATCAGGATAAGCGGTTACAGAAAATTAATAAATGAATGAAAATTTTTGGAATCAGAGGTGACCATATTTGGATGAGAGGGCGGAGATAACCCTAAATCTAGCTGCTTGATTAGTTATCATGGTTCACTATAGCTATGGTTACCTCTGATAATACTGATGCTAATGCATATTTTCGCTCGTGAAAAACAGGTTTGAAACCACTTAAACAAAATGTGGACTTCTTACCAGAGAAACTAATGATCTGACTCCTTAAAGGATATTTTAGTTCAGTGTTTTTCAGCCTTTTTATTGAAGGACGCATATTTTAAGACACATACATGAATTAAACTTTGACACATAACACATTAAAATTATTACATCCCTTAAAATCAAGAGGGCTTCGGGCCCCCTGCGGCTCTTTGGCACCCCCCTAAGGGGGGGTCACGCCCCCTCCCCGGTGGGAACCACTGTTTTAGTGTAACCAAATGCTGGACGAGGCCAATGGGCTTTTTTTTCCACTATCACTTTTGGCCTCACCAAGTCAAGCCATGCTGCATCGCTTTGCGTTTCCATTAGCAGTTAAGACACACCATCTTACGCCAAGCTGCACCAGAGGTAGACCTTCTCCAGAGTAGGTCGAAAAGCTGGGCCATTTGCCCTTAAGTGGGTAATGGTGATATCTCGCCGACTGTAGCCAACCCCTGACGACCCCCCTCATCCTCCCCGAAACAAGAACGATATATTCCTGGACACAAGGAAGGAACACTAAAAGGCCTTTCTCACCTCACGGGTCCTTTGTTTGTTTGTTGTTTCTGACTTGAATAGGCTTATGACCCCTCCCATCCCTCCTCTCCCATCAAGTCTAAAGCCACATGACAACTCTCTCATCTTCCTCCATCCCTCTCCTCACAGCTTGTCCTCTTGACAGACTTGAAGTGACAACGCTGACCTGGATAACCGCTGAGCCTGTGTCCCACACTGAGGCAGGCCTCGCCAAGCAGACGGACTTACAGATACCCCAGCGGACAGACAACTGTGTCAGCAGCCCATCAGCAGCCCATCAGCAGCCTGCGGCTCGAGGTGTAACAGCAGCATCCAACACTGCATCCACACCGTCCTCCCTCATCCTCGTCACTTCTAACATGGCAGACCCCAGCCTCACGTCACCCTCCAGGACCCCGCTGCGCTCCCCCAACAACTCCCTCACCCTCTCCTTCCCCTTCCTGAGGGAGGGGAGCCACGTATGGGAGGAAGGGAAGGAGCAGCCGCTGCCTCGGGATTTGCCCAGCCCGCTGATAACCAAACGCAACCGCACCTACTCAGCGTGAGTATGATGAGTTGATTTACCAATTAGAGTGTGGTGGAAAGCAGACATTTACTTTAATACAGTAACGCACACACAATTGAGATTTTCCAGTTTATCCTACTTTAAACCTTCACTACATTTAAGAGAATTATTTTTTTACTTCTATCACGCAAGTAAATCTTAAAGGGACAGTTCACCCCAAAATCAGAAAAGCATATTTTTCTTCTTACCTGTAACACTATTTATAAATCTAGATTGTTTTGGTGTGCGTTACTGAGTGTTAAAGATGTCTGCCATCTCTTGAATATAGTGGAACTAGATGGCACTCAGCTTGTGTTGCTCAAAGTGCCAAAAAAATACATTTGAAAAACTCAACAGCAATGTTTCTTTCCAGAAATCATGACCTGGTTACTCAAGATAATCCACAGACC
>JAPZEB010000014.1:16918527-16935112 GCA_029783705.1 Chaetodon striatus | reverse complement strand
TCATGATTTCTGGAAAGAGACATTGCTGTTGAGTTTTTCAAATGTATTTTTTTGGCACTTTGAGCACCACAAGCTGAATGCATCTATTGAGAAATCAGACATCTGTACGGCCCATATCTGCAACAATCAGCAACTCACACCAAAAAAAAAAATAGGTTTATTAATAGCACTACGATAAGATAGAACAGCAATGTGCTTTTGATTTGGGGTGAACTGTCCCTTTAATGTTGTAAATTATATTTAGTTACCAGTATATGAGCTGGATATGGAAAAACTATTTTAAAAATAATGGGTATTACAGTATAGCTTATGTATTACATGTTATTTATACTGTACATCACTGAAAACACGCCTCATTATTTTGGCTGAACATCCATCTCTCTGCCAGTTCCTGCGGGCCCGTTGGCAGTCAGACCCCTGTTATGCCTTTTATGGGGTGGATGGTACCACATGTTCCATACTGACATACCTTAGCCAAATAGAGGACTTTTGCCCCTCTCGTCTTGGAAGAAACCACTCTGCACTGCCATGGCACCAGCAACCTCACTCTCATACACAGAAGGTACAAACACTGTATCACTGTTCTGTAGAATGATTAAGCTCATGATCTACTTCACTAAAACACCACTGTCATTTCTGTTTCACACCATATATACAGGCTGATATTCGTACAACTCTGAGACCACTGTATGAGGTCATCGGCAACAACAGTGGTCCCGCCATGAACTTCATCCGGTCCAGAGTGGAAAGGATGTCTGAACGGTGGATACAAGCAGCTCTGAGGATGAGGCAGAGCAGCAACAAGACAGTCTTGACCCAGATGAGGGTATAACCGGCCAGACATTACCCCAACATATGATTAGAGGTTATCAAAAACATGCCTGTGTGATTATAATGTTTATGTAAAGGGTTGTCGGCATCCATTAAAGTTGGATCCGGACTTCATTCCGTACCCACCTCCTCTAGGTGCTGCTTTATCCCGGGGCCCTGGCTGGGAGTGTTGGCCAGCGTTTTGAAGCCCTGGTGGAGAGAGGGGGTCCTCTAGGGGAGCTGGTCCAGTGGGCTGACCTCAGCGCCTGTCTCACAATCCTGGGCCACAACTTAACCTTCAGCACCTCGCAGCAACAACTCCACAGGTTGGCACCACTGTCATCCACCACTTCCTTCATCTGAGATAAAATAATATGTTTATTTGGAAAGTACTGATTACATACATGAACGCAGGTATTTATAGGTGTCTAGTCTAGGATTACACTGAGGTGATGATCGATGTTGAATGATGCTGAATGATTAATGGTGTGGTGTGTTTATTATGATTGGTCCAGCCTGGTAGGCGCTGCGCCAGGGCGAGGCAGTTGTCCAATCCAGAGGCCCCTGACCTTTGACCTCATCTACACTGACTACCATGGCCTCGCTCACCTTCACGGCGCCATGGGACTGGCTTTCTTGCATTACCAGTATGACCACAATTTGTTTTCTAGAGAACCAGCACTTCTCTATTTTCTATGATATTTTACATTTACACAGTTTTTATTCTCTATAAACAGGAATATTCATATAAATGCAGAATCTGTAAGCAACAGTGCAAGAGTTTAGCATCTGCAGTGTTTTAGTTTCCATTTGTAGCCCAGGTGGCATTGACCAATTACAGAGGGTGGAATGCATCAGCCAAAATGCAATCTCAGAACACACAGGCTATCTTTTAAAGATGATTTCGCTTTTTTCTAATTTATCTGCATTCATATGCAGATATCTCCCTTTATATATGAGTCAAAATAATTTCTGGACCTGTCTGGAGTTGTTAAGTGAACAATAAATAATGTGCAGAGGAGGAAGTCTTGGCCCAGATATCCACTGGCTTCACTGGATCCCCTAAAATATTGGTCACAGGGGCTACGTCTGGGCTCAGTTTATAGCCAGTGGGTTCCAAGATTGCACAGTTTTAGGCATTTTGCAATGAGCTACAAGTGCATTTCATAGTCCTGGGATTAAGAGCTTTTATGTAATGGTGGATAAAAAAAAAAGATTTATAAACCCTGACCTCTACTTAATGATTATCAGAAATAAAACAGCCACATTCTTGTAAGCCCTTAAATAAAAGACCTGACATGTGACTGAGGCAGCACTAGACACCATAAATTGTTGATGTATTAATATGAAACCACTGTGTGTAAATATAAGATACATTTTGTGATCAGCTGTTTTTAAAAATTCATTTTAGGTGTCGCTTCAGAATCCTGGACTCTTTTGGCACTGAACCAGCCTTTAACTTGGGGAGTTACGCACGTAGTCATGGACATAAAACACTGTGGGGCAGCTGGGGTCTGCAACCTTTGCAGTACATGACCATGTTCCGTAAGTCTGTGTGTATATGTATGTATTTGTGTGTGTGTGTATGTGTGGACGTGTATTACTCATGTTGTGGGGGACATAAATATGTTTACATAGTCACACTGTGGGGACTCCTGTCCTTATGGGGACGGGTCCCCATAACATAAATCTTTAAATTTTAAAAACTTGGGTTTGGATTGAGAAAAGATGGATGGAAACACAACCCTGTGTGTGTGTGTGTGTGTGTGTGTGTGTGTGTGTATACACGTCTGTAATCATGCAAACATGTGACTCAACTGTGACACTGTATGATGGCAACTCAGTACAGTACATTGATTCAAAATGGCACTACCTACCTCTCAACACACATTTCCAGACATATTTATATCTTGCTGCCACAGCACTGATCCTTCACATACACCCCTCTAAGCGTCTTCACAGTGAGAGGATTAATAGCTGAGGTTAAATAAACTCGGTGCCCAGACTGAGCTTTCATTCCAACACCTCTCCCTGTCATCTTTCCCACCCTGCCGGGAGATGGAGACAAGCTGGACGCCCTGGGCCGAGAGCCGCCTCAGCCTGTAACACTGTTTATTTGTCTTGCTGAGGGGGAGACAGGGATGGATGTTAGCTGATGGTGGGGAAGGTACAGAAAGAGAGAGACAAAGACACAGGAAGTAGAAAGAAGCCTGAGAAAGGAGCGGGCGGGTGTTTATGCTTCTGTTTTGAAATGGGGAAGAGGAGGATAGCTGACTAAAGGACACTGAACAGACAAGCAGAAGAAGCAGAACTGTAAATGGGCAGCAAGAACACTGAAACCAAGAAACTTCATGCATCACAGCTTCCCGTCAAACCCCCACACGTTGCGTGATTTTGATCGTATCAGTATGCCACTGCATATCTCTGTTAATCTGATAAGTGAGCCTATACAGGTGTAAGAGACAAGTGAGGACAAATGGAGCTGAAAAGGAACCAGAAGAAAATTAAGTGTTGCTTTACGGGTGAATGAGGGGAGATTTGGCTTCAGTCTTTTAAACACGTATCTTGAGAGTGACACACACTTACAAATGTTGTAGAAGTCAATGTGATGCTTGCACACAAGCTCTCTCACACACATACACCTTTGCTGGCACATTCCTATAAAAGTAAATACTCATCTTTCACACCTTCTTTAGTGTGTCGGAGGGCAGCAGGGTGGCAGCTGCCTATCCAAACAACCAGACGTTCTCATTTCCGTTACAGCTGATTTATACTGCACCGCATGTTTTTCCTCTCTCACAGAATTTTAATCTCAACTGTTATTTAAAGGTCCAGTGTGTAGGATTTAGGGGCATGTATTGGCAGAAATGGTGTATAATATCCATAACTATGCCTTCATTAGCTTATGATCACCTGAAAATAAGAATCATGTTTTCGTTGCTCCTTGAATTGAGAAGTTTAAATCTACACATAGAACAGATTCTTTCCTATGGAGTCCACCATTTTGTTTCCACAGTAGCCCAGATTGGACAAACCAAACACTGCTCTAGACAGAGCCACTTGCGTTTTCATGTTTTTGCATCAGCCACCGTAGTTCTCCTACACGCTTGGCATATAGGACAAATTTCAGTTCTGCAACCTTATCGTTAGATGTCACTAAATTGCGCACACTGGATCTTACTGGCCTGTGTTGTCCGTAATGTCTGTCCAAAACAAACTTTGATTTCAACGCTCTGTGATCTGCCGTCTCCAGCTCATACCCCTGATAACTCCTTCATGGGCTTTGTGAGTGAGGAGGCAGTGAGCAAGGAGGTGAGGGAAGATGAGCTGGAGCCGGACACCTACAGGAAAGACATGATAGCGGTTGTCTACGGCAAACAGGACTACATGTGGCAGGTATAATGAACAAAAGAGTACAGCATGTGTCTGTAGAAATGATTCATGAAGTTAGGGGTAGTTAGTGGAAGTTATTCTGCATAACAAAATGACATTTGTCACATTTAAGTGTTTTAATCAGTTGACAACAAATTTTCAAGAAGTTAACATTTTTGAGTGGGATGGAATTAAAATAAATGAATTAGAATATCTTAAAATAATATGACCACTACATATCACCACAACTTTTGGATAAATAATAAGTTGGTTCAACTTAATTAAGCATTTTGAGATCATAGCAAAACATGTTGGTTGTACTAAAGTAATTGAGTTTGTCAGATTATAAAAGACTCATAGGATTTACTTAATAATGCTGGAGTTCAAACCACTTAAAAAGATTTGTGCAAATTGTTACCTTAATTTTTTTAAGTTGAACCAATGGAGTGTAGTCTGTCTTTGTTGTTGTATGATTTTCATGTTTTAAAGAGTTAGTTCAGATCCACTGAAGTGCCGACTGCCATCTATTGTATGTAATACACTGACTATGGATAAGTACCTCGTACAAACCCACTTGACAAAATCCGAACTTCCCTTTACAATACTCTGTGTCATGTATGTTTTCTGCATGAATCCGGAAATATCAGGGTAAATCTGAGTATGTTGAGGTGATCAGTGAAGAGCTGGAGACCCACGCCACAGTCTACCAGCCTCCAGGTCTCACCACTAATCTGCCCAGCTTCATCAGAAACCACGGCCTGCTGACTCAGGAACACTTCCTACGACTTCTCCGCAGAGCCAAGGTCAGATAACAGTCAGCAAATCTGAATCTTTAGAGTGCATCAGGTTTCTCTTAAGTAGATTTGTAGATTCACTTAGAATTTGTGGCATGATCATGTCAGAGTGAATTGTAGCCCAATACAGATCCCTGTCCTAATATGCTTATCTTGACTGTCCTGCCTTGTTTTTAGGTTATGACAGATCTTCATTAAGATACAAAATGATACGTCTTCCCTCTGATGCTTCCCTCTCAGGTGTTTGTAGGTCTTGGGTTCCCCTATGAAGGTCCAGCTCCCATTGAAGCAATAGCCCTGGGCTGTGTCTTCCTTCAGCCACGATTTGACCCTCCACACTCATCAAACAACAATGATTTCTACAAAGGAAAGCCCACCACGAGAGAGGTAGGTCAGACTGTAAAAATGGCAGATTGAATTGAGCATAGATATTGTACATTAATTTTAAGATCTAAGGACAGTAATAACTTTGGATGGCAGATCTCCTCCCAGCACCCTTATGCGGAAAAATTCATCGGCAAACCCCACGTGTGGACTGTAGATGTGACCAACAAGACTGAAGTACGAGAGGCAGTGAGAGCCATTCAACGCTCGGAGGTGGTGACCAGAGAACAAGCAGTTATACCATATATGGACACAGACCTTGTAAACTTTTAAATTTAAATAACAGTAGCTCTGAATAAAGGTGCATGTGTGTTTTTGTAGGTGAAGGCTTTCACTCCTCGAGAGTTCACCTGTGAGGGAATGCTGGAGAGGGTTCACACATATATTGCTCACCAGGTATATAGATGTAGACCTGTAGACCTCCTTAATTAGACTACTTGAATTTGAAGAGTGAGTTTTTATTCCTTGGATTAAGGAAAAACCATTCAGTTGATGTTTGGTTTCTATTTTTCTGTTAAATCCCTCCAGAATTTTTGCAGTAAATCTGTCCCTACGTGGCCACCAGAAAGTGCTTTAAGGGTGCACTTGGGTCCCCTGGGTCAGTCATGCATAAGCGTGTGTCGACGGTCCTCCCTTGTGTGTGAGCCTGCTCTGTTTCACCACCTTAACAGTCCTGCTGCGTTTTTCAGGTCAGAAATCAGCTGGCACAAACATGCCATTTGTGCTGTATGAAACTGAAATTCAAAACACTTTCATTTCCCTTTTTTTTGCAGACTCAAGATCGGTTGCTCCAGCATGGAACAGGAAGTCAACCATCTGTTTCCTTCCTACAGCACTTGGGGCCGACAATGCGGCCTTCAGCGGGAGCCTCTGCTGTTCAGTTGTGCCGGCTCTGACCCCTCTCACCGCAGACTGTGTCCCTGCAGAGCTCACGTACCTGGGCAGGTGGCACTGTGCCCTGACTGCCTCTGAACGACACTGAAAGAACTCAGGAAATAGTGAAAGGAGGAGAGGAAAAAGGTAATGTGATGAAGGCAGCACCAAAGAGCCATCTGCAATGCATACTACTGTATATATGTAGGTTAAGATTTCTCGACCAAAGAGAGACAGCTGTCCTGCCAATGCTATCGAGAGCTTTGTTTGTGAATCTCACGCCAACGTTGAAAGATAGAGCGTCTGCACTCTATTTTATTATCATATGCACATTGAAATAAGTTGAAAATCTGCCATTTTCAGTGCCCCAGTAACTGACTTAAGGACTCATCTAAATCAGCTTTTAGTTTTTCATAACAGTTTTAGTTAATTTATCACAAACACACATCGTGAAAGGTGTTAATCCCTATGGGAAAGGACCCTGGTGGGTGATGATAAGTGAATATGAGAGAGGTCGGGCCAAATGTGTAAAGTTTGCTTATATGAAAAGTCAAAGTATGACAGGGTGCATCCACCTCCTTGATTTGTCCAATGCGATGACAAGACTTTGTTGTTTTTTTTTACGACACACATTGCTCAGGAACAAAGCTGAAATGTTTCATTTCACACGTGTTTATAGGAGTACTTCACCCCAGAGGGACCATTTGTATATCAGTTACTCACCTTGAATTACACTGAATTCACAAAGAAAGATTTTTTCTTGCATGCCTCAGTTGAACGAAGAATACAAAAACAGAGAAAATACTTGATAAACTGAAAGTTTTAGGGGTCAGTGTAACACGTATTATTTATCCAGTCATATGTTCAGTACTTCTTAAACATGCACTTTCATCAAATTACATTTAAAACACCTCTGCATAAACAGCGCAAGAGCGATACTCATCCACATGTGAGTACATTTATATTGAAGTGTTTAAAATTGTAACATTTTCGCAAATATGCACGTGTTTGGGAAGTACTGAGCATCTGACTTGATAAATGAGACTTTGATTATACTGCAGGAGTCGTGTGAGAGTTTGTAAACGGATGCTATGATACTGTTTTGTTACTGCTGTTGTTAAACACGAACCCCTGTGACTTTTTGGATTCTTCGTTTACTGGAAGCAAACAAAAAAAACAATGTTTTCCTCCTCAATCTAAAGTAACGGGGTGAGTTATTGATATACAAATAGTCATTTGGGGGGTGAAGTATTTCTTTAAAATGTCGAAGGATGATAAATTCAAGGTCTGGTCATGCTGCAGAATAAAATCTCTATTGTTTTTCTAGCTTTTCCTTGATCCCTTAAGCAAACAGTCTAAATGAAGGCAAGATGCACTTTAGGGAAAAGGTGTTACTGTGTGTTTAACTCAATCTAAGTGAGAAGTGGCACTTATGACTCTAAAGCCATTTAATTATCTGTACTCTGTACAATGCAATTCAATATTATGCTAAATAAGTATCTAATCATTCATTTGCTTACAGTAATGTATCACGCCGGTCAGCGTTGCATGGGATTAGCGCTCATGTAACCTCTCAATGCATTGCTGGCTGCAAATATTAGCCCTGGCCTCGGAGGAGAGCGGGTGACAGCCTAAGTGATGAGGCTCATTATCTGAGTGAATCATGGATAACCTCTGGATGCCTTTGGGAGGTCACAGCCATATGACCATGATTATACTGTCATATAAGCCATTGGTTCCCAACCGTCTTTGACTAAGGAAACCCCCTCAGCTCTGTTTAAATCCATGCCCCCCGCCAGTATAGGCAGAACCTCATTGTTTGTCTTTCAAACACATATTTTGCGTCATTTAGAGCGGGAAAAGAAATCACTGAAGGCAGGATTAATTATGTTTTCTTGAGTTATTTTACTAGAAATTATGATTTTGATCATAACAGATGACTCATTTTGCCCTGAGTTCTTGCGTTTGCTCCAATATTATTCCTTGACTGCCTCATGACCTACGGATACTTAAAGCCTCCCCAAGGGTGTTTTGCACCCCAGGTTGATATGAGCAAACATGGAAACTTTACATACAGTATATGACGGGATTTGGCTACATTACGCACGCTAAGAGAGGTTTAAAGCCTAAATGTCTCCATTTCAGAAGCCTCAAATGGTCACACAGACTTATCCCATCATCCTTGCCTGCTTGTGAAAGAAACAAATGATAACAACTAAAGGCCAGACTACAGTGTTGTAAGTGATGGGGTGCTAGATTAACATGGCGCAGCTGTTACCAAAGATGGCTCCAACAATGGCAACAAGCTGCAATTTTGAACCGGGTCAATGTGAGGTTTTTCTTGGAAAGGACGCACTCATGAATGTTAATTGGCAGAACAAGAGACCTTTTCCGCCCCGATACACTTCATATGACCAGAACATATTGTCACTCAGGGATCAGACCGCTCAGGGCTACGACGACAGGACTGCTCGACAATGTGATTGACCAGTAAATGCCTGTGAAACGGTCCATGAAAACAACACTTGTGATGACTTTGGTAGACTCTGGTGAATTCGTTTGGACCTGTCAGATGTGACTTTTGCTTAATTAGTTGTACGGTCCAAAGATGATGGAAATGAACTTGTGTTCATGTCAAAAGGGTGTTTGGATTAAAGGAAAATAAAATTTGCTTTTGACTCAGAGGGACGTCTCTGAAACTAATTTTTGGAAAGTGATGTGTCATTTCTGGATGAGTCATGTTAATTCATATCACTTACATGGGGTATGGCATATAAAAGCTGTCACTCAACTCCCAGGGGGCTGATAGAGGGTTCAAACTGAGGGTTCAAAAACAGCGCTGAGTAGATATGGAGCAAATGCGTAAATGTGAACAGACAAGGTTTTAGTGTTCCACACAGCTGCCTACAGGAAATGTACAAAACTGACAAAGTCCTTATGTTTGTCAGAAACCCAGATGATGTTGATATCCAGTGTGGTGTGCTTTGAGAAGACAATGTGTATCATCTAACTAACCGTCCTCATTTGGGTATGGTGGTTATGCTGCAATTGGTTTAATGCTTAAATAATTTAATTACAGTAGGGGTTTCTTGCCAGATCAGAATCTGTGAAAGACGATAGATAGATAGATGACAAACATATTTTAATCTCAGTTAAAAGCTAGCAGCTCTGTGAGGCTGTACTTAGGCACAACAATGCTTTGAGCTAAATGCTAACACTAGCATGGCAACATGCTAACAACAGTGCCATACCATCGTTTTGACAGCCCAAAATTCCGAAGCCTCGTTAGTCCTAAAAAAATCCCAGCAGTCCCATTGGACTGACAGCCCATTTTTTTGACAGCCCATTATCGAAAAAAAACCCAAACGCCCGTGGCTCGGAAGTCCAGTTTCTCAAAAGATATACACTCCATGCAGTTAGCTTCAGTTTCCTAGCAGTGTTTGAGCCACTGTTCCCAGGTGTTTTTACCAACCCTTCATAGCATTTCCAATAACCACTAAATCTGTGTGTTTTTCACCGACCCATCCCTGCATTTCCAGCAATTTTGTGTCACCAAACGTGAATGTTTCAAGCCAAAACATGACACAAAACTAACGGGGCTTCTGAATTTTGGGCTGTCAGAAAAATCAACTAAAATGCTAATGTTTAACTAATATAATATTCAACACTGTAACTGAGCATGTTAGCATCCCAACATTTGCTAACTAGCACTAAACACAAAGTACAGCTGAAGCTGAATTATAAAGCAGAGTATGTTAACCTGTTGATGATGAGGGGACAACCAAAGTGACAACACTTAATCCCAAGAGGGATATGAATGCCTGTACGACATTTAATTTTAATCCATCCAATGATTCTTGAGATATTTCAGTCTGGACCGAAGCAATGGACCAACCAACAGACTGACATTGCCATCCATAAAGCCATACCACGAGCATGGTTAAATATACTGGACTCTATACTGATATGCCACCTCAGCCTGTTGAAATAACGATTAGACGGTTAGAAAATAAGGGATGATTGATGGAGGAGAAAAAAAATTAAAACCCTTGAGAAACCAAGTGAGGAAACATGAACCTGTGTCAGGGTCAGCCAGACATCATGGAACGTTCACGCTCCAGTAGAGGTTCAATAATGTTTGTCTGAGTGCTTTTTAATTTTACATGAGAGACAGGAACTTTTTTGGCCACATAAGGACCCTTTCTCCTATACCTTTTAACTGTGGAATGCGGTGGCAAATCAAACTTCACTGCCAAGAAAAATGAGAGATCGCATAGAAGAAAGCAATACGGGAGAGTTTCACTTAAATCCAAACCTTTAACCTGTGTGATGTCTGTCGCTTTATATGAAAGATAGTTTTATTCTGAGAGGATGACAAAGCACAAAAATGATTGCTCTGTATCAGGATCAACTTCAAGTATAGACATTACTCAACCGTGTCTTTTTTCTTCCTGAGAGTTACTGGAAAATGCTGTGACCACCCAAATTTGTAGTTATTGCTGTATTATATTTTCATGACTGTTTACTATCAATCATACTGTTTACACTGAGTCTTCAAGTGTTTCCTAATGTGCTTCATGTGTCCAATCAAACATCACTTCAGACTGAGTGAATGCCCCCTCTTTTTCTCATTTTATTTGGTCTCCTGCCTGCTTTTCTTTTCTTTAACTCTTTTCTCTAGATGCCTTTTACTCTAAGGTTCCTCTTGTTTCTCTTTTCTTATTGCATCTTTAGCCATGCTATATTCCCATGTCATAATCAGTAGCCCTTTTTACACAAAGATCTCGTGATAGGGCTGCAATGAAGCCCCTTCATTACGCTGCCTTTTTGTAAAGATACAGAAGCAAACAATGCTGGCATAATGCAGCTCCAGTGTGTGATTTTAGATAGCATGCCGACATTCAGGAAGCGAGAGAGGCGTGATGAGCGTGACATGTAACACAACAGTGTGACATACAGGCAGGCTTTATAGCAATGGCATAACATGGCAATAACAATCATTTATTGTCCCTGTTATATGGTGGTTGATCTTGTCCTCTGCTCAAAGGGTAAGAAGCTCCCAAACCAAATTTTTTCCCAAATTTGCAGACATTTTCAGTTGCTGACCTTCGTCTTTGAGGTAACTGTCAACTGCTATCATCTTTTTAAATCTCCAGGTGGTGGTTGCACACATAACACATTGTCACAACACCACATCTGTGCCGTCCTGCCAGCTATCCCTTTTACACAGGTGTCGATTTGGCACTGTTATTACCTCTCTGCCAGCTTAAGGGCGAGACAACCCTGTTTCTCCATTTTGTGATCGTACATTTTATATAGAACAGTGAGGCGGAATTATGGCACAACATTCCCACCTTGAATATGCAGTGTAAAAGGGGCTATAGTTGACATGATCCCTGACTGATCAAGTCCGTTTTGAATTTGAAATTGTTCATAGAAAATAATATATAATATGTGTTTTATTACCAAAGTGTTGGTGATAATCTTGGTATAAATAATTCCTGTTAATGTGATAAAGACTTCTAAATACAGATGGGTTGACTCCAAATATAATATGAACATATTAGTTTAATGCATATAATTGGATCACCTCCAGTTTGCACCACTCTCATTTGTACACCTTTGTATGTATGTGTGGATTTAATTTAATTGCTCATATATTCTCCTGTATTCAGGAACCTTTGGCTCTTTGCCTCTCCAGCTGTATGATTTGCAATAGCAGATTTCACCCTAAAGGGGGCAGTGTGGTCAAGCTAAACTAGCAAGCACTAGAAGTCACAGCATGCCAGTTACAAATCTCAGCAACCTGCTCATGGAGTGACACAGATGAAAACAGAGAAAGCTTAAAATAAAACATCTGAGAGAAAAGTGATTTTAGCATGTTCGAATGTTCGTTCTGAGAGAGCGAGATGAGGGGAAACAGAGGCACTGGCAATGTGTTCGGACAAACAGAAACACTTCCAGTCTTCTCTACAGGTAGCTTCCAGTTTAGTTCACCCACCGCACTTGCAAAAAGGGGGAGGGAGGAGAGCGGCTTAACTACCATAAGAAAGCAGCTGCTTTTATTGAAACCTGTTATTGGCGTGCCAAGATTACACTGAACAACAACAACCCTCCTCCCTGGAAGCCAATAAAATGCCGACAACAAACACTTGGCTTGCCTACAGGCCTGTTAGAAGCCACAGAGGTTGGCCTTAATGATACTTGGTAACTATTACAGACTATTAAACTGAAGGAATAAAAGAGGAAAAGAACGGGAGAGAAAGAAAGAAGGAGGAGAGGAGTGAACATTGATTTCGCTCAGAAGTTGTTTCCAGGCATAGTGTAGGTAGCTGACTCATTGTTGGGCAGCCGTAAAGAGATGCATTATTTCAGTGTGTGTAGACCCTGTTTTTGTGTCTGCCTAGAGACAGATAAAATAGTTCACTGCCTGATGTGCTGTTACATCCATCAGCAACACACACTGCAGGCCAGAGAGCTGTTGTGTATGCTTGAGTGGTTGGGGGCATGGCACAAGCCTTTCCGTGATTTTCCCCAAACGTCTAGTGTCAGTACTCCAGCAATCTCACCACACCTGAGTAACTCTGAGGCAGACGTGATCTGGCCCACGTCTCGTGTGCCTGTGTGTGTGTGTGTGTGTGTCAAGATAGCTGCTAATCCCATTGTCTTTATGTATATATTCAAGTTAAAGCATATTGTGACCTCTAGGGGACAGGAGAGGTCATCCAGGCAGAGCGAGATCTTAGCAACAGCAGCCACAAGATAAAATGTAATATCTGAGGTGATTTCTAAACATGCTGCAAAATTACAGCAGAAAATGCAGGTTCCATTTGTGCATATGCAGCTGAACTATCTAGCAAGGAAAGCTTGGGAGAGGAAGTGCAACCTTCTGTCATCCCTCTTCGCACAAAGGCTACTGAAGAGAAAGTTGTGAAGAAACACAGAGCTACCAGCTAACGCCTGCTAGCCCCAAGAAAGCCCTTGTCATCTTTCATCCTACACCTCTCAATTGCCTTCATTTTCTGGGGGCCCATAAATTGGCTCTTATTGTCCCATAAATGGCTCCTTTTGGGGTGGGATTTATAGTGATGGGTGGCAATGGGGTGTGCACAGGGGGGGAGAGGTTTAAAACCCACCTTTTGATGTCCCCTCTGCTTAACAGGCAGTGCAGACGCGCCTGCCCATATGCTGCACGATGCCTTTGCCACACACTGCTAGCGTGCGACTCTCTCACACACAGGCACATTAAAAGATATTAAACTGCTTTTCTGCTTTCATTCAGAGTCATGGGATGTAACAGCCGAGCAGGGTGGTTCACGTTAAGCTGTGCCACTTCCTCAGTTGTAATTAAAGCTGCACGTGCAGGGGGTCTCTAACAGTCTTGTTTTGCTACACCCCTGATCCTGACCTTTTAAAAATGAGGCAAAGCTTTTTTTTCTAACACCGAGCTTGAACCAATATAATCTGGAGTGTATTTCTGGTTGGTGATGTGGTTTCTGTGTGTTTTTAATAATAAATATCCACCAAGAATTTGACAGATGGTGACCAGATTCATCAGCCCAAACTATCAATTTGTTAAAGCAACACCATGTGATAAGAGCTTCAGAAATATTTCAGCCAATATCTGGAATATATTTTAGTTCTAATGACACAAAATGAAAATCTCTACTTTCACTTTAGTACTGCAGTTAAGACTAGATCACAGCAGACTCGTGTGTCATAAATCACTCAATAGAGGGTGACAAATTAAAGGTGAAACCCACATTAACTGTCTTGAGGTGCTGGTCCACCACATGCCACCAAAGTTCTTGGAGCCAATATGGGTGTTTTAAATGGTGATATTAATATCTAGACAATTGCATTCCAAGCCAGTAGGGGGCACCAACATGCTAATGGTGATGGCCCTTACTATTACGAAATATGCACATGTGCAGTTGCCGTGGAGCAACGTAAAGGTAATCCACAAACTGCAAGCCCACATGAGAAGTCAAACATCAGGTACATCAGGTCAAACTAATCTACTACAGTATCAGTTAGCTAGCCCAGTGGTTCTCAACCTTTGGGTCGCGGGCCCAACCAGAGTGGACCGCAGTTTGTTAAAAAGCACATTTCAATTTTAAGTACAGTAGATTTCCAACACAGAGCTTTTATTTTGAAATGCTGTTTTCTGCTGTAGACAGCTCAAAAGAGACAGCAAACTAGCTCAACGACATGGCCAAACACAAGTATGACACTGAATGTATTGAACTATGGGACCTTAAACTAATGACAGAGGAGAATCTGGACCCCATGGCTGGACCAGTTGGGAACCACTGAGCTAGCCTCTGCCTCTGCTGGGTACGCACTACTTGAGAATGAAGACGATGAAGGTCCCAACAATGGTCAGCAAAGATCATCTTGCCAGATTTTTCTGTCATGTTAGGTATGTTAAAAGTGCTTTTTACATCCCCCGATCTGCTCACAAATCCATCCTGGCTGCACGGATTTCAGATGTTCAATATTTACAGTCCTGTTGTGGGGGGGTAACCAGTGGGTCACTGGTTCCGGGGGTGTCAGAGGGTTTCGTTGCAATATCAAATGGGATTCAACTCAGAATTTACAGAGTTCCTCACACTTCTATCATTAGACTTTGTTATGCATGGGGTCTCTCACATTTTGAGCATCTTTTTTCGGATCTGAAAACTTTTCGGTGTTGGTAAGTTTTAGTCTCTAAACTTTGAGTGTTAGTGCCAATTAAACACTATTAAAACAACTACACTGTGCTTTCAGATTAGATTCTCCAACACCACAGTATGGTCCACCAAGATGGTAGACAATCTGAAACTCCGTTGGTGTTCAGCTGGGTTGGGATCTGGTGACTGATGGCCATAGCATGTGTTTCTCATCATTTTCATACTGAAACATTAAGTGATCCCCTCTGCCCTGGATAGAAGTGCCTGCATTAGTTGTGTTATTTCACTGATTTATTTTGATTTTTGCTTTAAATTGTTACCAGCCTATTAGGTCTAAAAGTAGACTCGGGAGGAAGAAAGTAGTCAGAGCAGGATAACAGCTGGACCCCTAAACCAGCACAGACGACCAGTCTAAGCGTGACTGGTAGTTGTCCTTTGTACAGAGAATCAGAAAGTATTTAGACCCCTTTACTTTTCACATTTGATGTTGTAGCCTAATGCTAAAATTTACACATTTTTTCTCATCATCTATACTCAATGCCCCAAAATGACCAAGTGAAAACAGAATTTCAGAAAGGTTTGCAAATGTATTAATATATAAAGAAATCTCACATCGACAAACGTATTCACTGTCTAACTTAGTACTCAGATAAATGACCTTTGGGAGCACTTGAAGCCTCTAGTCTCCTTGGGGATGGCACGACAAGCTTTGCACACCAAGATTTGGGGATTTTCTGCCATCCTTCCATACAGAATCTCTCGAGTTACCATCAAGTTCCTGGTCATCTCTCTTACCAAGGCCCTTCGCACAGAATTGCTCGGCTCAGTCGCATGGCTGGCTCAAAGATGAGTCCTTGCTGTTTCCAGACTTTTTCTGTTAGTGAATTACAGAGGCCACTGTGCTCTTGGAAACCTTCAGTGCTCAAGAGCTTTTTTGTAGCCGTCCCTACATCCGTGCCTCAACACAATCTTTTCTCTGAGCTCTGCAGGCAGGTCCTTCAACCATATGGCTTGGTTTTGCTCTGCAATGCATTGTCAGCTGTAGGTCCTTATATAGATAGGTGTGTGCCTTTCCAATCAACTGAATTCTCCACAGGTGGACTTTAATCAAGGTGTAGAGACGTCTCAAAGATGATCAGGAGAAATGGGAGACACTTGAGCTGAATTTCAAGTGTCACAGCAAGGGATCTGTTTTGCTCTTTTTAATAAACTGAAGTCTAATATCCTGTTTTTGCTTCATTGTTTTGTACAGAGTGAAGATTGGCAAGGGAGGACATAATTTAAAGCAATACTTTAACCACAAAACCAATTATATATCAATTACTCACCAAGTGTTACATTGAAATCTTAAAGAAAGCCATTTTTTCTTGCATGCCTTCACGTTGAATGTATGATCCAATAAAGGAGAAAATTCTTGATGAACTGGAGTGAAGGGGGGGGCTTGTTTAAAGGGATGCTTGCCAATGTTCAATCAACACCGTATTATAAAAATGCTGTAAGATTATTTTTATTTTTGATAAGAACCCACTTCGTTCACAGGATGCAGTCTTCTTCGGGCGGAGGGTTATTTGACTATTGTCTTGCATATTTTAATATTATTTTTACCCTGTGACATTTTGGAGGCTTTAGTGTATCTAACAAGTTTTTTACTTGTGTATTGATGGTTAGTCATGTAAACAT
>JAPZEB010000014.1:16879628-16896532 GCA_029783705.1 Chaetodon striatus | reverse complement strand
CTTTTAGTAATGAGTGGATCTTCAAGCATTTATATATATACACATTTCGGCCAGGACAACATATATCCCAATCTGGAAAAATAAAAAGTGCCATTCCTGTGGGCTCCGGCAACACTAAACCCCTGAGCTGCATGCACAAACCCGCTATTTTTAAATATCCCGTGAAGAGAGACTCTCACTGCAGCCAGTTCAATTTTTCTGTTCTATTACCGACACCGGTTATGAGGAAATACAGCGAGTGCTGGATGGAGCAGTAAGTGACAACAACCCCGCCCACATTTCGGAGTACTGTTTGCGGTGGAAACGCTAGTATCATGTCTTAGGGGTTACTTTTGGTTCCAAGGGTACCATACCAAAAGTGGTTGGTGGAAACAGGGCTTTATTTTCATCCTGGGAGTTCCTGGTAAATGGACCCGCACTTGTATAGTTGCTTTCTAGCCATCCGACCACTCAAAGCGCTTTTTACACTACAAGTCATATTCATCCCTTCAAAAACACATTCATACACAAGGTGTCACCTGCTACTCAGTTTTTTTTTAAACACACTCACTCCAATTAAAACAGTCATCAATTGTCAGTCTGGGGCTTTTACTCTTACTTTTACTAGCAACATTGTTTTAAAGCAGTAACCAACAATTCATGCATAGTATACCTAATAATTGACGTTCTTGGATGATGAAATCACACTGTACATATTTCTGATGAGGAAAACTGCCAGTTGGCATTTACACCCAAAAATATAAGATTAGATTAGATGGTCACTTTTGCTATATGTTGTGGTAGTCTAGGAGGTGACGCTTTCTAGATTATAATGTAGAGTGAATTTTTTTAAACAGTTGCTTATTTACACATCAAGCAGTTCGAAGCAACATTATTATTTATTTGGAGTTGTGAGTATGCTCACCTGATGAGTATAAGTTCAATGATAATCCAATTTACACCCTCCAAGGCGTTTATGTTTTAGGCATGGGCCAAGAAAGAGACCACTAAACTTTGAAGTGAATCCCAATTACTGTTTGGATACACATATTTTTTTTTTTTACTTTTGTTATGAATGCAATGCCTTCTCTGAGTGTTTTAGCCCTATTTTTGGTCTCCACCATCTCCTGAAGGAAGTATCTCTCTCTTTAGCAGCTGAATGTTCCACTGTGTTCACCACCTGGTCTCTAACTGTGCTGCTGCTGTTTGGTGCTGAGCAGGTAAAGAGAACACTGGGCTTTTGAATCTTTCTCAAGGCTCACATTTGCTGGTTTACCAAGGCCACATGCCTCTGTGAGGGATAAAAGCTTGGCCGACTTTAACAGCAGTAGCCTGCGTATCACTTTCTTAAAATCCTTATTCATTTTGATAAATTCTTCACCGTCTAGCCGCCGTTCTTCTTGGACAGAGCTCACCTCTCAGGTATATAAGTGAGCGCTGCACACATGTGTAACTTTCCATCTTTTGGGGGAGGTGGAGCGTTGTGGCGGGGGTATCCAGATGGCCCCTTAATTAAAACCAGATGGCGGCAGTTAAAAAAAGAATGAGAAAAATTAAAGGATGCATGTATTACACTGTGAAAAATAACGATAGTCACCTGGATAATGGTATGTGATTATACAGCTCATCTTTTTGTTTTGGGGGGTATCACAAGTGTGCACCAATAAAAGACAGGAGGTCGTCATAGAAAACATATTAAAGAAAGAGGTCCATTCTCCTGGGGTTCTCCTAGCAGAAGGTAAGTCATAAGAAAATAATGCATGTCATTAAAGGGAGTTCAGAGGGAATTTATTCTCAACTATTTTACACCGTAAAATAATTTGCCTTGAAACAGTGTTGAAAGTAAGACTGTCATATTCTCAAACACACATTTTTCGCCCTCTCTAAACCTACTGAAGTCTTGTTTTGGCTAAACCTCACAGCAAAAACAAACTGTCAGAGGGAATTTTTCAGATGACACATGTCACAAATCTGCTTCAAATTATCTACCCGCAAATAACTATTCAGGTCCATATATTTCTGAGGTAAGACGCTAATGGCTACAAGTCAACATTAATTCACTCCTAAGCACTTGAGTCGATCAAACTCCACAGTAGGCCGTGCTAACCGCCGCTGAAAAGTCATAACCACAGTGGTTATTGTAGGGCTGGTGTTAGCCATATTGTAGCTCAACACCTTCTAATGACCGTCAGTCTATTGCAGCTCACTTTAGATGTGTAATGCGATACCGCTGTTCACACCACAAACCAACAGGTCTTCAGGGACTTTTCAAAAGGTGTCTTGTAATTGACTCCCACTGAATGTCGCCCTTTAACTGACTGACTGAGTAGTTGGATTTGTTGAAAGATAAATAAGGGATGAAGAGGAGTTCTGGTTGGAGAGTAAAGCAGGCGAGAGCTGCCAGAGACCTATGGTGTTTCTGGCGTAAAACAAACACATTTTGTGTTATGAAAGCAAGTTTGGCTTGTGCCGTCTGCACTTAACTCCATTATGATTACAAGCTTGGCAATTTGTGAAGGTCAAGTATGGTGTTCTTGACAAGAAGGACATAAACAAAATCCCTCTTTCTCCTGTTTGCGTTTTCTTCATTTCTATTCTCGCTCATTTTCAATCCCCGTTTTTATTTTTGCAATCAGGAGTCTGTTGCATTCCAGCGAGCTTACGAAGCCCTCTCACCTGGTTGTTATTATGCATGCTTTTTGTGTGGTACAGCCGCCCCTCTCCCTTTTCCCCCAATAACCCTCTCCTCACCTCAGCCTTGAAATAATAATCATAACTTTGTCATGGCACCCTGGCACACATACAGCCCCCCTGCCTCTGAACTTGGACCCCAAAGATAGCTGTCATTTGTAGGTTTCTTGCTCTGCAGCAGAGGGGATATAGCTGGATTCAGGAGTTAAGTGCTTCTTCATGATGCTGCGTTCAGGTCGCTGTGTTTTTGATTATGTGCAAAGCTGCTTCATCTCTCTGCGAAATGGACCTTCTAGTGTCAGTGGGCTATGTAAACACGCGAGCCTTCACATATGAACATCAGTGTTGACTTTTCAAAGCATGAGGCATGGGAGAAAAAAAAATATAGAGAACCTAAAGGTCACGTGAGAGTGCACACTGGTTCAAGGAGAAAGGAGGATTATCAAGCTTTAAAGGAAGAGTGTGTAGGATTTAGTGGCATCTAGTGGTGAGGACTGCAGATTGCAACCAGCTGAAACTTCTCTCATGTGTCAAGTGTGAACTCCCAGTTAGGATTCCTTCAGCGTTCATTGTGTAGGAGGTTTTTTTGGGGAGCCAAACTGTCTGAAAAGGTCTCTTCCTCTCCAAAACAAATGGATCAATAAAAAGAATAAACGTAATTATTGGAACCTCTAAGTAGTCAGTGGCTTCAACCAACAGCTCATGGAGGTTGCACTGATTTACACTGAAGCATTCAAGATCTATTCAGTAAAAATTTGTATTGGGTGAGGGTAAATTATAACTCTCTCATGATGTGTTCAGTGTAATCTTGTAAAATGTAGTGTTTGGTGAGAAACTTGAATACAGCTGTTTGAAGGAGAAATTCATTGATGTTTTCACAGCACTATAAAATAGATATTGGAGAGGGAATTATAATGCTTCACATATAGTAAAAGGGCATTTTGATTTTTGAGATATTTGTCATGTAAAAGAAGGTCATGTTAAAGGTTGTTTCATAAATGTGTATTATTGAATTTGTGTTCATTCAAAGATAGTGTAATGAGGTAACTTTTTATTGTGTGTAACACTGTTCTGGTCCACCAGCCTTGTGAACAGCGCCCCAGATTCGTTTACCTGCACTCAATCGAGTAAACTGCCTCTTATGTATATTGAGTGCGTGTCTGTCTACTTTATTAATGAATGAAGACTCAAACTGTGTTTGTGTTTTCCACTTATGGTGTACATTTAAATGTATTATGAATACTTTAAATCTCTTTATGAATACTTTTAAACTTACTTTGTACCTACCTTGTACCTTGAGATCTCTGAACAATGCAAATTAATGACTAGGAAACAACGTTAAAGATTAAAAATATCCCAATTAAACGACTTATTAAACCCATAGTTACTCAACATATACTGTAGCAACACACATTACTCAACAACATTCAGTAATTTGACATCAAACACACAATATTTGTGGGCCCACTCTTAATAAAGTAAATAAAATGCCAGCAAAAGTACTTTATTTAACCTTCTGTTGCAGGCCTGGTCGATGACGGTGTGCGCCAGTACCAAATGTGACCGTGAAACGGGCTACTCACCCTCCGAGGTCCAGTTCACCTCTGTGCTTAATCCTCGGTAGAGCGACTCTTCTCTCAATTAACGGCGGTCCATACTCCAGTAAAGAAGCGGCTCTCCACAGCAGTCCTCAGCGATATGAAGAAAAGTCTCTCTTCCCTCGAAGCCAGAGGTGCAACTGGGTCACCCAGTGCGCTGACGGTTAGCACCCAAGCTAACGAAGTCCAAAAGCTAGCACGACGTTAGCATGGCTATTAGCTTAAATTAGCTGCAGTATCACACAAAACTCTGACAGACACACTGCATTTAACTCACAATAGCAGCGTTAGTAACTCACTGTGTCTTGTAACTTCAATATGACTCTTATTAAAGTCCGTAGAAAACAAAACCGTAGCGTATATGAGCTGAAAGTCAGGAGTTGGCAGCGAAGAGCCAAAACGAAGTGCTCTCACACATCCTTGCCCACCTGTGAATGTTGTTGTCCCGCCCCTAACCAATCAGAAACCAAGGAACTTGACGTTGCCTCTTACCTGACTAATTAGAAGTAGACTCAAACAAGTAGCAGTATAGCATGCAAATTAGCAGGTTAGGTTTTAACATCTCTCCACAAACACTGTACCTTGCAAACAAACTTCTTGCGGTGCATTCACTTTCTATAGTAAATAGCACAACTCAAATGAAATAGACATTTGAACACATTTACCCATTACATGGCTACACAAATAGCCAAGGGTTTAGTGAACAAAATAACCCAGGAGGTTACAAGTGTAGATTTCTGTGTTTCACTGGCACAAAAGAAGAATAAATAAGGCTTGCTCAGAGTACCAACTGTGCTTGGATGGCCACTGCTGCTGGCTCAGCACCAGCAAATGTGTGCTCACCTTTTTTCTCTTATAACTTGGGATCCAGGCATTCAGAGGGTTTTCACCTGGAGCCAGATTATCCAGAGGTCTCTTCCTCTTGAAAACAAATGGACCTGCTGATTTAAACCGGAAAAAATACTGAACAAAGCAGTTTCACATTAAAAATCTGTGTTTCTCTGATGCTGTTGGGCTTGTCATGGAGGCGCTGCTAACTACGGCGGCTGGCAAAAAAATGGAAAAACTTGAATGGCCCTTTCCAAAGCTGGCGTTTAGTTTGTTCATTCTGGGCTACTGTAGAAACACGGTGGTGCAACATGGTGGACTCCGTAGACAAGGACCCATTTGCTAATTAGACATAAATAGTTCATTCTAACTTAAAAAAGCACAATTCTTGTTTTCAAATGATTATACATGAAGAAAAGGCATACGTATTATATTACATTAAATTTCTGCCATCATGCCCTCCTAAACTTTCCCAGTGGACCCTTAAAAGAAGCATCTTCATTTTAAAGTCTGTTAAAATTCTTTAAAAAGCACATCTGTCTCAGTCACACTCACATCAACGGGGTTTTCCCCACCCCCATCCCTATCTCAGGTTTCTGGAATAGCAAGGACAGGTGCACATTCAGGTGGAGCATTACTCAAAGATCCTCTCTATTGCTCCTTACTGACAGTTCCATATCTCAGAATATCATTGCTCTTGTATTGTGTGGTAACGTTTGTACACCTGCATTTCATCTTTTTTTCTCAAGTGTAGGTTTTTGCTGGTCCAGTAACTTCAAAGCAAATCATTACATCTTCTTGTCACTTATAAATTGCTTTAATGAAGACAAATACTGCAGGTTTCCAAGCTGAACCACATCAAGACAAATTCATTAGCAGAGCCATATGGTAAAATGATCCAAATATGACATTCTTCACACAGTGGAAAGCATGAGGTAAACATAATCATTAACTATATTCAGTGTAAAAAGTGATTTAAACAGGTTCACTGAACATTATGATGGAAATAATTTGCGTTGCAGTCAGGCTTCCCGGATGCAAGGCTGCAGTCTCCTGTATTTAAAAGAGGAAAAGTTTAAGGTCTGGTTATGCAGCCAGTGGTTATGACTTTCTGGCCTATGGTGCTGCTATGGATTGTTTTTCCAGTTACTTGTGTTTGCACAATGAGGTACCTTTTCTTCTCCTGCAACGAGCGCTCGAGAGTAACGATTTACCAACACGCCGCGCCACTCCAAAGCTTGTCAACATTCTGCCAAGCATGAGTCTCTCATTATGCCTGTCAAGAGAAAAAGGAAACAGGAACGGATTGTGCCAGGATGGTCCTCGCCTGTGTCTGGATACCCGTCTAGCATGTTGTGTGTGTTTTCTGAGCGCCTGGCGGTCTCAGTCGGTGTCGGTAATGCTGGCCCTGGGGTTAGTGTGCCAAAGTAAATTGTGACGGCTTTCTTATTTTGTGGCCTGGTTGTACTGCGTGCAGCCACTGCAGCTTGTGTTGTCGTGGCCATAGCTTGGCTTCAGCAGTTACCGCTCAAGAAACAGGAGTAGAGGATAGGAAGTGTGGTTTCCTCTGGTTTTACAGCACCATGTCAAGCCTTGGGTCCTGCACAGCCCAGCTAGCCACTGAACTGTGACACACAGTCATAGGAATTTGCTTTTATTAAAAATGACTGATTGCACCCTCAATCACTCATTGTATGTGTATTCTGGTGTTGTGCAGCTGCCAAGGTTATAGGTGGCAGTTACTGTGTGCTATTTTCGCACTTCAGAAACCTCTGTACACTGTAACAGTTTTTTGGCATCCATTTGCGCTCCAACCAAAATCTGAATACAGGCACAAATGAAGCCTCTATGCCATGAAAACCAGATATAGTGCTTCACTCTACCATCACGCCAGCTAGGTGTTTTATTGGCCTGCGGGCGTGGCTGCCGAGTGGCATCTGTCATCAGAGCGTGCCCTTGCTCTACGCCAAGGTGAGTTTATTTGGTTTGATACGTGGTGTGCTGCCCATATTTTCACAGGTGCCTGTGTTGTTGAACCAAGAGCCTGATTCCTGCTTTCCCTGGCAGACACAAGGCCCTGGTTGTCCAGAACTTCCTCTGGTGGACTGGGGAGAGGAGGGGAAGGGTGCCCCTCTGCTCCCTTAGGAAGCATTCCCCTTCAAAATGTCCTCCCACAAAATCTCACCAACCTATCTCCTTTAATCAATCATTTAACATTGAGTTCATGTATTTGTACGTGAACATTATGAAAGTCATTCTTTGGGATGGATTGACACCACGTCTGCGATGCAGCTCCAGAGTCACTGATTTTATCAGATACAGCAGCACAGTTTGACACTGGTTTTTAATAGTTTCCAGGTCTATAAATGACAAGACTTTATTAGGCCAGTGAGTGATTGAATGCAAGACTGTCAAAATGCTATAGAAAAAGCACCATGGATCAAGTCCTTCGCTCTCCGACTATTTTTCATATTACATCAACATATTTAAGTGCAAATATCCATGGCCCGATGGAGACATGGTGGAAGAATAATGGTCCAGAAGCCGTCATTAGCTGTGATGGGTCTCTGGGTAGAGAGTCCGTCTGGCAGAACCATGTCTTGGTGAGCAGCTGCAGTCTAGTCACGCCACAGTTGGGCTGAGGCTTCGTGGGGGGAGCCAAGAGCAGGTTGCTGCCTGCAGAGAGCTTTGCTGGCTCTTTTTATAACCTTGTGACTCTGGTGATAGTGGGGGAAAGTCCACGAAATGCCAGTTGATGTCGATTTAGATGTAGGAGTTAGATGTAGATGTTTTGTTGCCAACGCAACATGGGGAGAAGATTATGTGTTTGCCTGGGTCCAGACCTTTGAATCTGTCCACTCCACTGAGTTGGACTGATTCATCTGGCACCATGTTATGAAACAGTGGTTTCTCGGTTAAAAAGCAATCGATCCAATCAGCGCCATGAGCGGGACCAACACTGTTGTCAAGCTGTAAGCTTGCCTGGGTCCAGACTTTTGAATCTGCCCACTCCACCGAGTTGACTGATTACATAGACGTCATGTCTTCTCAATATGGTCCGACATCAAAGTTTGTTTTTGCTTCGCTCCACTTCACTCTTAAAACCCTAGCAAAACCAGTATGTTGGCATATCTACGCCTCAGTGTGGACTTAAAAAATGGTAATTCAGGCGGATACAGTGGTCTCTAGTGATTGGTTAGGGAAAACTGAATCACCCTCCACCCACAATCAAAATCAGTTAGAGTGGACGCAATGTCACACGGAAGATGGAAATGAAGTGTAACGAGTTTGTCTAATATCAGGCAAATTATGTGGTTTATGACCAAATACTTAAAAAAAACTAATGACATACCATCAGCCTTAGCCGTTCTATGTGTTATTTAGGAAATGTTAGCATGCTAACACCCCAAAGTTAGATGGTGGACTTGGTAAAAACCTGCTAGACATCAGCATGTTAGCATTGTTAGCATGCTGACATTAGCATTAAGCTCAAAGCACTGCTAAAGCCTCGCAGAGCTGCTAACATGGCTGCAGGCTACTTTCATCACTTCTCGTGTACAGCTAGATACTATTATCTACAAATAGGTGCCGTTACTTATGTTTGTGTGGTTTCAAGCAATTTGCAACTTTCCATGGCAGCAGGCTTTCCGTCCTGACCCCCAGTGTGGTCACTCAAAACGGAATAAACACTTTGGTTGGACGACACATTGCACAAACTTGTTTGTTTTAAGTATACACTGACCTGGAGTCAATGCTATGTGAGACCAAATGAGGTAGAGGTGATAGAAGACAGTATACTGTATGGTGTGTATAATCTAGTCCACTTGTCTGACTGTCACAAACAAAGACCACAGTTCCCACCGGCACAGATAAGCCTCCAGCTTCTTTTCTTGAATAGTGGTTACAGAGGAAGAAAAAAAGCCTCGGAATAGAAACTTCAGAGAGGAAAAAAAAAGGACGGGTGTTTCGCTGGGGGGTTTGTGTTGGCCTGCAGACATCGAAGCATGACCGCAAAAGTCCTGGCGGACTGTGGGGCTTGATGACATCTCAGTCTGGACATATCACTGTCTTACTTATCTCTGGAGGGAAAAGGCCCCTGTCTTCACAAAATCATCAAAACCACAAAGATGACTTTTTACACATTTCACGAGCTGTCTCAGCTGCTGCCCGTTCTTCCAAACTGTCATGTGGTCTCTATTCTTCATGTCATTCCCTAATCACTTTCCTTTCCTCTCTCAGCCTTTTTCTCCCCTAACCCTGCTTGCCCTCGTTTGTTTTGAACCCTCCCCCTGCTCTGCCTCTCCGTCCGTCTTCACAGATAAGTAGGCATCCCTCACCTTTCACATAACATCACATGGTAGCAATCAGAGTGGGCTTTGGCAGACAAATTAGGGCAGTTAATGTAGACCGGAGATCAGTGCAGAGGCGGGGAAGCTGGTGCTAAATGCCAACAGATGGGGCCTGAAGTGGATCGGCCAAGCCTAACGCAGTACGGTACAGTATAGCCTGGGGTGTAGAGCTGAAAGAGGGCCTGAGCCCAGAGGAAAGAGGAGCATTCTTACTAAATCTAGTTTTTTATTAGTGATAAAAGGAAGACTACAATGCATGGAAAGAGGGAAAAGATGACAAAGTCCAAAAAGGACTACTTTTTGATTGGCAATTGAACCCTTGTCTTATCTGAAATTAAACTCTGTCTAGAGCCTGAGTTTTTTTGGAAGATGCTTAAAGACATATTGTCAACACCATTCCTCCCTGGCTCTGTAGGACTCTATAGCAAACCATGTTCCTCTGTCCATTTATAAGAAATGTGTATATGTATTCCAAAAAATGAGTCAGATTTATTTTAAACACAGCTTGCCCCCTAGTTCACCACTGAATTATGCATATTTAATCAAATGTTTGGCCGAGACGACCGGTGGGACTCAAAGCCAATTCAGCACGAATACTCCTCAAATGGCACATTTTCACCAATCAGTCTGTCATCACTTGTAAAATATGAATGAATAATGCTCTCTGAAATCTATTATTTCAGAATACATTTCCCCACTAAAATGTGGGACTCATCATGCGCTGCTCTGTGAGTATTTTTCTCATTTTTATACTCCAGTTAATCTGCTTTGATGAAGCTAAGTCCTGTATAGATGATTAATTGAGCCTTTACAGAGGATCTAATCAGTGAGTGCAAGGTCCTCTCAATCTGTCATCCAGTCCAACTTTTAAAATGTCCATGGTGGGAATTAGGGGGATATAATGGCAGAAATGGATTATAATGCTGTAAGTGTGTTTTCTTTGGTGTATAATCAACTGAAAGTAAGAATCATGGTGTTTTTGTTACCATTGAATGAGCCCTTTATATCTACTTAAGGGACGGGTCCTTCTCAGTGGACTCCACCATGTTGCACTGCCATATTCAGGTTGTTGATTCAAGTTGTGTGCTATTTGAACATTTTCCAATGAAGAATGATGCACCAAACTGTGTAGATATCACACATAATCATGAGTCAGTAATTGGTGTATATACCACATATTTCCGAAGGTTGCAATCATGTGACAGGAGCAAACAAAGACGTGGACCAAGCAGGCAGGTTACGAAACACAGAACTTTACAATAGACTATAAAAAGTAATGGAGGTAGCTTCTGTGATGTCATCGATTGGCTTGTAACCATATTTGGGCAAGAGGCTGGAGCTGTGGAGGAGCGAGGGGGTGGCTCTTTTTTAGAAGCCAAGGACGCCGCCCTTAATTATGTGTAACTTTAAGCCTTGATAAAATGAAAACAGGTGAGTTATTAAAAAAAAAAACACACACACACCTGCACAGACGTCACGGAGGAGGAAATTAGATATTGAGAAAGAGGCTCTTTTTTGTGCCATGCAGTAAACATGTTTATTTCAGTTGTTAAATTGGCCATTTTAACATGGAGGACTATGGGGACTGACCACAGACTGTAAAAATAATTCATTGGTATTGACTGACTTTTGGAGCCAGCCTCTGGTGGCAATTCAAAGAACTGCAGTTTTTGGCACTTCCCACTTAGCTTTATTTTTCATTCTGTACGTCCTCACCGTATTTCTTTTCCTGAACCTTACCACAGTAACTTTACTTTCTTAAACCTGACCTCATTACTTTATGCTAAATATGTATGTTCATACGTTGCCATGTTTCTACAGTGGCTCAGAACACTGGCTGTAGATAAGGCCACTGGCGTTTTCGCAGTGGCCACCCTAGTATGCAGCTCCCCTGCAATGAGCAGGGTCTAACAAACACTGATTTTTTAAATGTGAAATTGCTTTATTCAGTGTTTCTACTGGTTTAAATCACACAGTCCATTTGTCTTTGGGAGAAAGAGACCACGGGAGAAGATTCAGCTGGTTGTAATCTGCAATCCTCACTGCTAGATGCCACCAAATCCTGCACACTGCTTCTTTAAAGAGTCAGAGGAAGAATTATCTATTTGACATTCCTCTCTTCTCAGACCTTAGCAAAATCAAAGCCAAGACACTCTCTGATTTCTGTATCCAAACTTTATCCCAAACCCAAATGCCTGCCTCAGGCTCCATCCAGAAGTAGCCCACCACGACCAGATGGAGCATCCTCAGCCAAATGCAACACTGCAACACACTCAACTGTTCTTAAATACATCATTAAAAGTGTTTGTACTCACACTGAAGTAAAAGTTTAATAATTACTCAGCCCTAAAGCCAGGATTGTAATTCTTGAAGCAAAGCTATTAAAATGTGTTGTAATAAGTGAGACGACTCACAAAGGGCTTATGCAAAATGTATCAGTGTAATTTCTATTTGTCCATCTGCACACAATCCGCTTTTTGTGATCACCTTAATACATGGGCAGAACACACACACACACACTCACACACACACACACACATGCACACACACATTCCTCTTATGTTACAGGCTTTGAAGAGGCAGACTCATCCCCATTTTCAACAGTACCCAATCAAACACAAAGCTGAGGGGCGGATTAGGAGCAGACTGGTGCTGCACAATGCTCCTATCAGGGACCACACTGGTTTTAAATTACCCCCTATTCCTCACTCATTTTCAATCACTCACTGGCCCAATAAAGTTTGTTTCTCCAATAAAAAAGACCAACAAAGGAACACTGAATCCCAGTTTTGTGCAACAGCAGTCCCTTACAATCCGCGACACTGTGTGTTTGTGTCTGGAAAATTGTCCACGAGTATCACGGACGCAATTGGCTCATTTGTGGGCTGAAAGATTGGACGGGTTTGAAAGTGAGAAGAAGACATTTCCTTTGGAGGCATTAAATGTGCTTTTTTAGCTTAAATGGAAAAATGGAAAGATGGAGAGATTGAAGGATGACAGATGTGCGAGCGGAGGTGTGGTCATTGTCACGCATGTTGTCAGTTCCAGAGGGAGTGGTGTCTCTTCAGTCGACAGCTGGTTTCACTCAGAGAAAAGACATGCAGCAGAGAGAGGGAGATCAGACCTTCACCACTGAATATTTATGATCTTGGTCCACACAGATTTCTCGCCACATTTTTTGCGGTTTTCAGTGGGGGTTAGTACTTGGTGACCCACACACACTCCCAGACTCACAGACAAGCATACATGAGTGTTCACAGATACATTCAGATATTCACACATGCTCTCGCTGTCTCCAAGGGGAATGAGATGGGGGGAAAAGGAAATAAAAAAAGGGGGGAATAAGTCATAGAGATCATTAGAATGGAAAGTCGTGAATGTGGCGAAAAGTAAAACATTAGGAAAAAGAAGATTTAGGAAACAGACCCACACACACACACACACACACATGCACACAGACCCCATGCTGGAAAATGCCGTTGTTGAGCTTTGAAGCACAGTGGTAATGAGGCTCCATTTAAAGCCAATGAAGCCGCTTTGGCAGCTTATGAAAGCACGATTGGTAAGCCCCCCTCGTCTGCCGCTGGGTGGTGCGTGTTTGTGTGGATGTGTGTGTGAGTGTCAGTAGGATAGGGAGGGGGAAGAATGGACAGCATTTGGCCGGATCCACTTTGCTCTTTTCCAGCGCTCTAAGCAGCAGCTTCTCTCCGAGAGCAGTAACACTCCTGAGTTTCAGTTTTCTCTGCAAACACTGAGAAGGCTTTGAAAACACACTTAAAGTTATCATCACTGAGTTATCCTTTATACAGTCGCAGAAAAGTGACAATAATCACTTTAACTCTTTATCTATTTAGGTGTAGCTATAACTGATGATGAGCACAAAAGCAAGAATCCCTCAGCTCTTCATACATCCATCAAGTACACATTCATCGAGGTGGAATAAAATAACCCCTAACCCTCAGAAAGTAGACTGCCTGTCTTTAAAAACTAACGCTAACCCTAATCTCCCACTGTATGTGAAAGGCAAGCAAGTGAACAAGACTTGGGATGTGCTCAAAATTGCATACTAACATACTATTCATCAATTTCAAGTATGACATAAACTGAGTATGTAGTGCTTCTCCTCTGCATATTATGTGGATATCATGTACCCTTAAAATGCGCAGATTTGTGTAACATTAGCAAGAATTTCTGAGTATGAGAAATAAGCTTACTGGATGCAAATTTGCATTTCCAAGGATAGCAAAGGCATGACCCACCCTATTGTCTCTTGGCTAGCACTCGTTACCTTCTTTGGCTGGGTTGGTTAGGTTCAGGGAAGAGGGGTGAAACTGGTTAGGGTGAGAATGTGAGGAAAAACTAATCAAAGGCAGATTAAGGGCTCATTTGGACTCAATGTTAGACTAGGAGACAGAGATGGACGGAGCCTTCTGTCCATACTCTGCATTCATTTTGTCTTTATTTGTGCAGGTTTTCTGAAGGTTTATGGATATGAACAAAATGGAGCAGCACCACTGGAGATCATGAAGGCAGTGTATAGTAATTCAAGGGAGATATGCTTGTAGGAGATAAGGAAGAAATTTAAATAATGGCAGAACAGAATTAAAAAATATCTAGTGAAAATAGTGAAAAGAATTCTCGGTCCACGTGTATATAATGTATATAATGGCTGCACAGACCAACGGCATCTATTATGCTGCCTCCGTTTCTTATTGGCTGTATCTATGCCATCATAAAGGATGCATTGACGTATGAGGGCAGTGATGTTTACAACATAATGCATAATGCATCGCATCTATACAGACTGTCCAATCATAAACTGCGAGGATAAAATTATTGATGGAAGGGAGTCATCCGATAGATCACGTGATTCCTTTCTATGCAACCAATTGGTGAATCTCATTCAGGGCCCCCCTTTAGAGCTCAGGGCGCTTTGAAACCCGCCTCCATCCCAGCTCCTCCTTTTCATGCTGTGTCTGACTTATCAATGTCATTTCTGTTTGTCATTGATGCATGTTCTGCTCCTCTCCCTGCCCTTAGGCTTTCCATGGAAGCACATGGAAGGGCAGGGAGGTTTACTCTCTCTGTCTCAGGCTTTCCTCATTTGTGCGTAGAAGGGCAGAGAGGTGTGCTCTCTCTGTCTTAAGGGCATGTGGAAGAAGCTTTCTGCATTGGCCTAGGAAGGCAGAGAGGCCCCAGAACAGAGCCATACCGCCAAATATAATACTACAGATGGAAAGTTTTCTTTGACTAAAGTGTCCCTGACTGAAGATTAGAAAGGTTGAGCTTGGCCATAACCTGGGGGGGAGACCATGTAATTACTACTGAAAGAGGAGAGGCTGGGACTACTGTTTTATTCCCCCACTCCAAAAGCTTAACCGGCATCCTGTTAATATCTTGATTAAAGATTTCATAAGATGTCATAAGTGATGATTGAGAGGGATTACTTACTGTATGATTATATACACTGCTTTTTAGAAAAATCCCACTTACTATATTTTAATTTTTTTAATTTTTTTTTTTTTACCTGTGCCCCTGCACCACAGGTACAGCCTCAGGATGTAGACCACATCTCTTTTTAACCCACACAGACATAAATGGCAACACAAGCTTCATGCTCATTTGAGTGTTCACATCCCCACCTCATCCTACAGTCTGATAACTCAAGGGACAGGTTGGCATTTTAACAGTTATCATCTGGCGTGAATTTGTACCAAGATTAGCCAGATGATGCAGAAGATACCGAGTGAGGGTAATAATTTTGTAGGGACTGTGCCTCAAAGTGGATAATATGCTGCTTGACTTTGTCCAATACCGCAGCTTGTGATAGAGTAATAAGAGAGAAAGACAGAGAGACAAAGGGAGATAGAAAGACAAGCAAGCTGTTGGGAGGCCAGGATGTCCACGATGGATGTGCTTGATGCAGAGACATATGTCATGCTGTATTTGTGTCCATGTGTGTGTGTGTGTGTCTGTGTGTGTGCCCAGACAATCTCAGCAACCTCTATTCTCACAGCCTTGATGGCCATGCCTGGGGAGAGCGATGATAAATGGTCGCTTTCCTGTAATTTACCTTCAGCAGGATGGATGGAGCTCGCCTGTTTGGTTAGAGGGTGGGGAGACGAGGAGAGAGGAGACTGTAGGTGAGAGAGGGGGGTGGAGGAAAAAAAAAGAGAGTAAGGAGTTTCCTGCTTTGGACCTGACTCGGGAGGTGGGTTTTCTCAGAGGTGAGGTGCACATCCAAATGTGTGTGTGTGTGTGTGTGTGTGCCTTGCTGTTTATTTACAGAGCTTTTGCTCTGTTCATACAGACGAGGAGCCGCTCGCTCTACCTGGTGCTCTCCCCTTTCAGACCCCAGTCTAGCCCCTGTGAGTGGAAACACACCAGAGCAGTGCCCACTGTATGCAAGCATACTTTCCAATTGGAAACACACACATATCAAGTTGACATTATTTCCGCAGCTCAGGCTAATGACTTCAATTAAAGAGACAGATTATCAACACAACACACAGCTCATTAACTAATAATTTATTTTTTTATCATTTAGATTAAAAAGTCAGTGGTTCATTGCCTCAGAGGAAAAATGTACAAGGAAGACTTTGATATAACAGAGCAGGACTGAACTGAGGGAAGAATCCCTTTGTTCCCCCCATGAAAGGTAGGTGGACAATTTGTGTGTGAGTGAGCCATTACTCCCAGGACGTTAAAGTAACAGAAAGCGGTGGGTTGTTGTGTCAGTTCCCGCCTGTGCCTCTATAGGAAAAGCAGAGGGTCCGATCAGCCCGCGTCACATTTGTACTCTCCTCAAAGTAATTTACAATTGGGCGGTTGTTGTCTGGAAACAACGTAAAAACCAAAAAAAAAGGAATACATTCTGTGTAATATCTGAACCACATCTTCTGGTCGTGATCACAAAAGCATATGTTTCTGGTTTTCCACATCCATATAACATCATCTGGTTTGTACATCCATACACGTGAGTCATCCCAGGCCAAGTGACGCTTTTACAAAAAGACAACATGAATGGCAGAGGCAGTTCAGTACATATTTACAACATTAAAAAATGTGTCAAGACTTATTTAACAAGGCGAGATGGAAGTGAACCAGAAGGAAATCAGGCCAGGGGAAATGTAAATGATAATCCTTCATCATAGGCTGTTCAGACTCGTCATTGCAAACATTAAAACATTGGCAAACCTTTCTGCACCTTCACTTCATGTGCATATCACTTGTTTACTCGGGTAAGGTTAATTAGACACACACACACACACACACACACACACACACACACACACACACTCACACACCTGTGAATGCTATAAATGCTGCAAAAAGGGGGGGCGAAACAAAGCAAAGCAGTTACAGCCTCAGTTCCATTGCCAAGCTGCTCGGCTTGTTAACGTAAAACAACAGGACGGCTCTCCCTATGAGGCTCACTAAATAGCTTTCACAAGACTTT
>JAPZEB010000014.1:16851282-16876658 GCA_029783705.1 Chaetodon striatus | reverse complement strand
ACTTTGAAATGGTGTCATGTCGGGCAGTCCGGCTTGAGCTGATCCGAGTTGTTTCAACAATGAAACGTGAGGAGGCCAAGCTGAGGATGTGCAGCTTGTCTTGTTGCTGAAATCAGTCAGTGACAAACACTGTTGAATAAAATCCTCAGAGAAGTGTGTGAAGTGTTGTTTATGTCAAAAAAAGTGGCAGGAGACAGTCAGTCTTGACAGGAAGAGGAAGCTGAAGGTCAGGGAGTTGTAGTCGGGGGACGAGTGGACATTTCCGCTGTCGTCGTTGAGGGAGGGAATGGCGTCTGCTTTTGTCTACACTTCATACCCTTTTTAATGGTCCCTTTTTAAGGCAAACCAATTGGACAAAAAAGACATAAAGACAAAACTTAAAAAAAGAGGAAAATAATTATACAATATACACAAAACGTGGTCCTTAAAACAGGTAGGGTACATGCAGTCTTTCTAATGTGCAGTGTTCCTGTGATGGGGGAGGACAGGGAGATGGTTGGGTAAGGGTTCATGAAGGTGGGGCGATGTAGGGAGAGGTAACGCTGCTATCCCATCACGCTTTGCTGCACTTCCCCTTCTTCTCTTTGCGCTGGAACTTCCTCAGGCGTCTCGTCCAAACGTCCCTCCACTGGATCACCAGGCTGTTCTTATCAGCCACCAGGCCCACGCGCTCCGCCCCGGGACTGGTGGCTCCTCCCCCGGGCCCGACTCCTGGACCCATCGCTGGGCTCGTCCCACCGTCGCTGCCGCCCATCACCAAGAATCGCTTGCTCATCTGGATCTTGGGACATTTGCAGGCCAGGTCCTTCATGTGCACCCACAGGATGTTGTCGCCTCGCTTCAGGGGCTCACCGCGGCTCTTGTACACGGACACCAAATTAACAGAGAACTTTGCCCAGTCGCCCACCGTCTCCATGTCCAGGACGTTCACTTGCACCGCTGAGGACACATTAAAAAAACAGGTTCAGGTTAATACTACTAACACTACATTTATTAATGGACACTAAAAAAAGTGATCCGATAAGATGTGCATTTACAGGCCCCAAAGGATTTAATCAGAATATAACTTTTTGACTTGCGCAAAGTAGTTCTGTCTCTTACCATAATCCTTTTTGCAATACTTCTTCATGTTGATCTTCAGGTTGCCCTTCACTGGTTTACAATAGGACTCGCAATCTGCAAAGAACAAGGACACCCAGCATTCAGTCCTGTAATGCAGGCTGTAACCTAATATTACTCACTGACACTCACATTACACACATAACGGGACACTTACACACTTGAAATTTCAATCGTTGTCATAAGGTTGGATTTTAGGACAGACCATTTTATAGTTCATTATGTGGTGCTTTTGTAGCAGCACCAGAACATCTGTAGGGCCAAAGTTGGTGTGACAAAGCACTGTAAACTGTTATGTGGTGTGAAACCACCAATAAACACACCCAACAGCATCAAAATAAATCACTATGTGCTTCACATGCAAGCAGGCCAAGGCTGTTATATATCAACACATGAATATGTACGTATCAAAGCTACTTTTCTGGATTATATTTCTTCTTGTATTGTTTCATAACCTTGTGGCAAGTATGCTCATATTCACACCTCACAATATATTTTCACTGACAGGGCCGAAGGCTCCAAGAGAAACCGGAGCAGGTTGGATAATGTTGAGCTTGGTTTGGTTTTTGTACGCTAAAATACAACTTTCTGACAAATCGCACATCAAACCGCTGCAACAGCCGGTGTTGGGACGCAAGCTGAAACAGACCAGAGTAGTAAAAGTGTTCGGTTTGACATGTTTTCGGGGGTCTTGAGGAAAGACAGAGCATGGTGGAAGCAGGTCATGGTTGGATGGATGTGAATAGACCTTGGCTGCCAGCGTGACGACTGAGACCACACATTGGACAGATGACCTCCGCTGACCATACATAGGTGGAGCCGCAAGTGATGAGGTGTTACAGTTACAATTGTGACAGCTAAAATCGACCTCTTGGCTGAGTCTCAGATCTCTTCGTTTCTCACTGACTTTAAAAACAGCCTTGGTTTGCTTTAGTCATCGTGTATCTATGAGCATCTTTTTCAGGTCGACACGTCTTCACACAGTTACACATACATGGAAAGTGCACTGGAAACAATTCTGCCCTGAATTTGTCAGTCTGGTTCTGTGTCTCAGTTCCCGTTCTTCCATATTTACACTTGCTATTTTGAGTGCATAAGAGTATTCACACTGGCAAGTGTGGCAAAATGCAGTGCACCGCGGATGGTGTTCTCATAGCGGTCAAAAGGTAGGAATGTTGGACACTTCTCCACCTCAGTGGTCACTGTCTTGGCTATGCCGCGGAAGAGGAGGGACCACCAAAGTTTTGAGAAGGGCAGCCGAGGAAGCTGCAGTTGGAGTTGTTCTGGTGAACAAGCACGCAAGCCAGCAGATACTCTGTCAGGCGACAACTGCGGTCAAATGTTGGCAGTAATGCGCCATCCTGTTGCAATTTGCCATTGAAAAGAAGAAGAAGCAGTTAAATGTTGTGATCATCATTTTCGGTAAGTGCACAACAGCCAAGGTCGATTTGAGAGCGCACTACACTGTCGAAGTCACGCACAAAGTGTAGTGTACTAACGGACTTAAAGCAACTTCTCTGGCCGCAGCCTCACATCTCTTTACTCTTTTGCCCAAAGTTTACCTTCAATCTGATTAAAAAATCACAATAATAGTTGATTTAATTTTCACACTGATGTTGATAAACGACTGTATACAAAACTTTCTATTGACCGAGAAAGCTGGAAATAAGTTAAGTCAGACAGAGCACATGCATGTCATTAGTTCTCATGGTTTGTTTCTTGCAGCCCTGAAATATTTATTTTGTCATCCAGACATTAAAAGCTTCGCTTCTCTGTGATCACAAACTATGTTTTCCATGAGCTGAGAGCAGAGGCAATGGAGAACCAAGACGACGGGCCAAATTAAATGAACCTACAAAAACAGAAGAAAGTGCTCACGTTAGAAATGAATTACAAGAATTCTTGATAAAATTTATAGCATCGCATTGTGTTCTCATAAATTGTGCTCATGGTAACTCCTGCTACTGGAGCTGTGACAAGAAAGAACGAGACACTGTTGATCATTAGCGAGTCTCTACTGTACTTGACTGGATGCCACTGGGTTTTATGAACCGTAGAATTTTGGATCCACTTATTTCAATTACAAAACTATGAGGAGGACACATGAAAATGATGGACTGAAAATGTGGAGAATGCCAAGAGGGTCATATTCCAACATGGTTCGAGTCAGTTTTAGTGAGGGGGACACGAAAAGCTGACCATGCTGCTCACTTGGAATGTCAGGGCATGAAACTGAAAAACCACATGCTTGTTACTGGACTGGTATCCGCGGTCAGGCCTTTCATTGCCTTCAAAAGGAAAACCATTCAGTCATATTGCTTCCCAAAGCAAACCAAATAAAATTGCTGGACGTGAAATGCCCTAATTAGAAAAAAAATGGTCGTGAGAGAGAGAAATTACGCTTTCTGGGGTTGCATGAGAGTAGGGGTGTTGCATCGTTCATTTTTTGGGGAAGGACGGATGGAGCAATGGAAGGAGTGCATGAGGAGGAAGAAACGGGGGACCAAGGAGCCCATAAAAATGTCCAGGAGGCTTGGCTGTATATCAGAGCGCTGGAGATTTTATTAGCCAGAGAGAGGAGAGACAAGGAAAGAAAGGGAGAAAGAGAGAGCAGATGGCAGCTTCCAATAACCTCGAGACAGGGTGACTTTAAAAACATGATGAGTGGAGGTGTAGATGTGGACGGGTGCAGAGGTGAATGTGAGGATGGATTTGTGTTTATGTGTGTTTTGTACTTTAAAGAAATGATGTTAATATCATAGCTTGCTCACGGTCTTTTTTATTAAAAGTGGGCGTGTGGTTTCATGTGCAGATCATTATCATGTAAGTGTGCATGCAACTGTGACGGGCATGCATTTGTATGAGATGTGCATGGATTTCATTAGATTGCTGCCATTGTGTGTGCGGTATACAGTGGCTGGCCTGAAGGTATTGGTGGCTGGCTGGGAGACAGTGTGTGTTTTCCCATGAAGAGTCACTTACTGCTGGCTGTTCACCTGGAAAAGCTCTCGGTGAATCGCCCACTGACCCAGAAGACCGGCCCACTGAAAAACACTCACAATTGGCTCCGGGGCTCTCGATGCCCTCGTTCCCTCGAGCCCCTCTCACTGTGCCGTGACAAGGACAAATTGCACCCACCGCCCCTTACACAAAAACTTTTTGGGGGCCTTGGGTTCTCTGATGGCGGAGCTCGTTCTATGGGAGTTTAGGAAGGAGAAAGATGGAGGGGAAACGCTGTGGTGTGTTTGGTAGAGCCTGAGGTGAATTGGCGATCAACAACTCTTGTGTTCGGAGACCCCGTAACATTTTCCCAGGGAAGTAGTAAACACAAGAAAGAGCTGGACTGTGCATTTTTTTTGTTTGTTTTTCACAAAGGCTCAAAGGCCCGAGTAATGAGGAGAAACAGATTGAGAGAAGTCACAACTGAGGAAATAAAAGTGCAAATGTTGAGGCAAATTATTATTAATATTATTATTGAAATATTAACCTTTAAAAGAATATTTAGATTTTTTTTTTGGAGTTGTAGGAAATGTTAAATAATACTTTCATGTCTATGTGGTAAATAAGCAGCTGCAGCCAGCAGCTGATTAGCTTAGCTTAGCTTAGCAGCTAGTCTGGCCAAGTCTAAAGGCAACAAAGTCTATTATATCTTCTCTGTTTAATCTGTACAAAAAAAGTGTAACGACAAAAATTTGTGTTTTCACAGGGGTTAATGTGATAGACAATTTCTTGGATATTTCTGTTTTCAGTCTTTATGCTAGGCTAACCCAAGCTACTGTAGCTTAGCCAATTTACAATATCTACAGCAAAAAAGATGATAGCGGGATAAATCTTCTCATTTAATTCTTGGCAATAAATCAAACACGTGTTTTTTTTGACCATCTGTATTTCAATTACTCACCTTTTTTGACATTAAATTTGTAAAGAAAACTTTGTTTATCCTAACATGCTTCCTGTGCACGAAGAATCCAAAAAGGGAGAAAATTCTTGACGAACTAAAGTCATAGCGGTCCGTGTTTTACAATGAATGAATAAATGATTATTTTATTATTGTGTAATGCAAACAGTAATGCCCTGCCTGCATGGGCTTACATGACACCATAGAATAAAGTTAAAATAAAACAGCCAGGACCAAAGTCCAGCGTACATATTTTCAAACAATATTAAAAGGAAAGAAAATTTTAACAGGGAACTGAACTGCAAGTGAAAGTTATCTATGCAAAGCCAGACTCCATTGACAACAACAGTAATTTTACCTTGCTGAACACAGGAGCTGCTGGTCAACGCATAACACGAACAGATTAAGTGTTAAGTGAGGCAAAATTACAGTTTTGCACTGATAAGTTTCACTTTTCATTCAGTTCTCCACTGGAAAGGGCTGGAAAGGGCAGAAGTATCGAGCATATGACTGGATAAATGATACTTGGATTATACTGCACGAGCTTTGTGAGAGTTTGTAAACTGCTGTTTTGATATAGTTTTGCTGTTGTTAAATGCTGCCACCTATGACTTCAATTCATCAAGAATTTTTCTCAGTTTTTGGATTCTTCGTCCACCTGAGGCATGCAAGAAAAACAACGTTTTCTTTATAAATTCAATGTGACAAGGAATTAATTATTGAAATGGGTGTTGAAGTATTGCTTTAATGCAAACCAATGCATATATTCTATACCATTAGATTTAATAGGATGTTTTTCCATAGTATTCATTAACTGTATGTTTGCACCACAATTTCCCCGTGAAGTCAGTGCCAGCCATTATAGACATCTTTAACCCTATAACTCATACCCTCAAACTGTACTTGAAATGTAAGAAGTCCATAGGTCAGAAGTGTAATTAGCAAACAAAATATATATTTTGTATAAGAGCAAGGATATAAAAACAATAAAATGATCTGCTTTGAATAGTACGGTAAAGTATCTGTTGCAAAGTGTGGGGTGCGATCAGCAGCCTGAGTGATGAAATATGTTATAAACCCACTAATGAATCAACATTTCCAAGTCAACACCACTATTCAAATCAAACAGACGCAGAGTGAAAAATAAGGGCAGGGTAATTGACCGGAGCGTAAATTGGACAGTTAGAGGGAGAGACTGAACAAATTTCCCCCCAGACACTTGCCAACACTCTTTTCACGCCTCAAAACTCTCCCGTCCACTATATCTCCAGAGCTAAACTTTAACTAATCACCTCTGCTGCCTATCTGCTGGCCTTGGCTTTGAGCTTGAGCTATATTTTTTTTGAGCACAGCGAGGCTCCACTAACTTGAGGTTAGCGGTTAGGGGGAAACTGTGCCAAGGACATAGGTTTTTAAGACAATGGAAAAATTCTGCAGGTCCCGGTGTGCTCGTTCAATCTGCAGAACTTCAAAAGACGGGGACCCGCCCTTCATTAATATTTATTCCACACCTTAAAACTCAAGTCCAGAAATATTAAGAAACATGTTTTTGTTCCTCTCATAAAGCGTTGGTGCTTATGGGCGAGGTGCAGAGGGCAAACACTAACCTGCTGGTTCCTCTGTGCTGCTCACCACAGCTGTGGGGTTGACCACTGGGATTTCTGAAACACACACAAGGAATACAAAAGTTATTTCGCTGGGTAAATGTAAATCCATGCCTTTCAAGTACGGTCTAAGTGATTTGGCTGCAGGCCTGCGGAGAGTATATGTGTGGTCAGAGAAATGAAGTATGTCTGAATTCATTAAAAGTAATTGCAAAGAGTGCATATGGGAAGGTTTGGTGAATATATTAATAAAGCCACAACAAAATACAGAGGGTAGTAGAAGTAGAAAGTGGATTTGCCCAACAAAGCCAATAGGAGAAAATACCAGGGTTGTTTTACAGTAGGTTTGGACTGTGATATATGTCAACTATGCACATGAAAACACATGGTGCATTGCAGACAGACATGCTAGATAAACACTGACAGACTGACAGGCGTACTTATTGGTGGTGAGAGGGAAGACAGGCTCAAATAAACCATGCATTCCACCGACTAATGTGGTGGTTTCACTGTCATTTTTAAAAAGGAGAGATCCTGAGACAGTATAAGTGGAAGAAATAATGGAGGTCAAGGGACCAGATTTATGTTTTGAGCCAAACTCTGTGGATGTATCACACAGTAATCGCCCAGTAATCCAGTTCGGAGAAGTCAATCCATTCAAAGTCAGCACACTTGATACATCTGAGACAGGAGTTGATTCTTTGAGGCACACTGATTAAAATGGAAAGGTGGCTGCACTAGATTAGTCTCGTCCTCCCCTAACAGATGCTGGGTTAACACTGCTGTGTAATCTCCGTGCAAGCGATGTATAGACAGATGGACAGATGGCAAGGGGGCAATTTTGGTTGGATCGTCTTGAGACAGATGCAGCCCTCCCTCGCTGTGCCCGCTGGCTACACTAAAAAGTGCCTTGTGGAATTCCTCCAGGACTTCTCTTCTAATCGTATGCAACTTTCCAATACAAATGCTAATGCTAACAACGGGCCCTCGCCTTTTACCGTAAACATAGTTACTGGAACGCCGGCTTAGCATCCACCCAGAGGATCTGCTTTTGATTGGATTTGGAGGTTGAGGGTTTGAACTGAGCGAGTGGGAGTGTGTTGGCGGGAGGCGGCAGTTGTCTCTCTGAAATTATGGACACCCCGCCAACAAAAACAAACAAGGGCACGGAGCTTTGTGAAGGCAGGCGCAGCTGCTCGGAGCCACTTTGAGTCCGTGTGCCCTCATGGCCACGTCTTGTGAAGACAGACAGATGATGAAAGGATCATTCAGATGAGGGTTGCTGCCATCATACTAATTGGCTGCTTAATGGGCTTGTCTTCTGTCTTGGGGTCCGGGAGCCTCAGTAGGAGGTGAGATGCCCACCATGGGGCCGTATTGACACACACAGTTGTCTATTCGTGATGGATCCAAATGCGCGCATGTACTTAAACGCACATACACAATTTGTCTTGTTCTCGCTGGATGGTTCAGTGGCACTGAAGTGAGTGGGGTCTGCCATCCATGACCACAGTTGTTTTCTCCCTTCTCGGCCCGTCAGCCATCTGCTCCGGAGCCGCATGTGAGAGAAACAACACGGCAGCATGTGGCACAGTGTGGTGGAGCTTGGTACGGCACTGGGCGGCACGGTTTGCTTTGGTGGAGGTTTGTCTTGTGAGTGTGTGCAATGTGTGCCCGTACCGCCTGGCACACAGTGTTGTGGAAAGTTGCCTTCTATTACACTATGCCTGCATGTGCCGGGCCGCTGGCAAATTTCATAACTCACACGCACACATGCACGTTTGTCACAGGAAATTAAAAACCTGATGTAGTCGACATGCAAACTACAGAGTACACACACATACACTCACACACACATTATACATCGTTGACAGCAAGTGGAACAACAATAACCAAGTCTAGAGTTCTCACACTAGCAGCTCTCTGCTGCACTTTAACAAAGATCACATTTCAGTTTAGCCTGCCTTTACATCTGGGCCCTTGTTTGCACACATGTTTTGGGCTGTTCTCTATGAAATTATCATTGCATTTTCAGTGGCCATGCAAACCCGCAGAACACATGTATTGTATACATGCAGCGCAGAGATCGGGCTGGGTGTGCCTGTCACAAGGCCAGAATGACTGTAGGCTACGGGGGGAGTGTGCTTTCAATTATGCCCTGTAATCTCACTGGTTTGAGTATGTGCTGCTTTTAGTGTACTCCATTGTAACTATGTATTAGGCCTGTTGTTACATTATGTTCTTCACAATGGGGCCTGTCTGTGTTTTGCAGTTTTATGCAGTGACTCACTGCCAGGGTGATTAAATTACCAAGCTGAGGATGCAGTGACTGGTAGCTGTGTGTGCATGCGAGTCACTCACTGATGCACGGGGCCACGGGTGAGCGGCTCTGCTGGTAGCCCTTGGCGCAGCGGTTGCAGGTGATGCCGGTGACGCCGTCCTTGCAGGGGCACTGGCCTGTGGTCTGGTTGCACGTCTTGCCTGCTGCGCCCACAGGGTGGCAGTCACAGGCTGGGGTGGGGGTGGGGGTTGGGGACAGGTAGGAGGGGGGGAGGGTTGGGAAATGAGAAAGAAGGGAGAAAGAAAATATATTAGATATTAATTAATTAAGTATTTGCAGAAATGACACACAGAGGACACTTATTCCTCGGATATGGCAGAGTTTCCTCAGGGCACTGGGTTAAATCTTGTAAATTTTTTGTCGTTTGCCAGCAGTAAACAGATATGTATCAGGGTTGAATGTTTTGTGTGGAAGTAAAAGACAGCAGGTGACAAATAAAGGATGGATTGGAGGCACAGAAAGGCCCACTGTGCCCTCCTCTCTCCTGTCTGCTTGTATCCGCTCTCCTGAGTGCTGTGTGCCTGCCTGGTGACACACGCTCTGCTGTTTCATCACTTCCCGAAAGTTCAGTCGATGCCCGGCAAATGCCAACAGCAACAAGCAATGCTCCGGTCAAAACGCTTTGGCGAGGTTTTTATGACTTCTGCTGGTTCTAGGCAATTTATCCAAGCCCCCTTAAGCAACGTGAGTCTTTTTCTTTTTTGGTTTAAAGAGCTGTTAAATATAAGAGCTGGCGTGTTGGTCCAAAAGCCTTCTGAGAGAGCTTTACAAGATGTTAGAGAGGATGACAGAGGGAGGGAGAAGCAACATATCACAGAGTGTGAGGTGAGGGAGAGGATGGGAGAGAAACAGAGAGACACAGCCCAAACAGAGCCTCTGGTGTGCTCCGCAGCATAAACAGCAGTGAATCTAACCAAACTGTGGCTACTCCGACGCCGCTAAATAAACAGACATTTGTTCTTTGAGTAATAAACACATACTTAACATTTCACGGCAATCCGGCCAGACAAACACATCAGTGACATATCAAAACAAATGTTGGACTTAAACATCTTCTTGAGCAGGGGTGTGACTGATTGGTTTCACTTTAAATGTGACATTCTCTGTCCAGACTAGAACAAGTACAGAAAAGTATCCTCTCCTATCTACTGACATGCGGCCAAAAATACAACAAACCATAAAACACAAGGTGAACATTCAGCCTTTTCCCTTTATTTTCAGTGTAACTCTTTGGAAAACAGGCACAGGCTAGTGCAAAAGGAGAGTGACTTGACTGTAACACAATAGCTGTAATTGTCCAATCTTATCAAGAAAAGACAAGAAAGGCCAAAATTACACTTTGGGGAAAAACCCTGTAACCCAACAGTTTGTTCCAGGGCTTGCCAGAGGAAGGCAGCTGCTAACATGCCGCGGTTTCTTCCCACCGCTCGACGGAACTGTGAATGTGTTTATTTGCGCCGGACATTTTTTAGCCGCTACAACAGAGGAGAGCCTGAGGACCCTACCACCTGTTGACTGGGCAAAGGGAGGGTTTAAATGGCTGAAACTGACCCAAGAGCGATCGTGTGTGTGTGTCTGGCGGCGGGGTTGGGGAGGGGATTAACTGCGGCTCAGATCTTCAGAAACACGTTTGCCTTTTTCTTTCCGGCAAGGCCGACCGGTCCACAGGTGTCAGAGTGGCTGCGCTCTGTTTGAAGTTGCGCGACAGAGACGTAAATCTGATGCTTCAGCGTCCGTGCAAAATCCCCACCGCTTGAGTCACGCAGGCCCGGCCAGGAAAGTCAAGCTTTGATAATGCTTGCTAAGACTTCCAGACTGACCTGAAGGAAACAGACATCTACACATGGCAGGATGTCAGAGGTCAGGCCAGCAAGGGTCTCCCCACTGTAACCTATATCCTCACCTGCATATCCACCTTCATCGGTCAGAGCTCCTGCCATTGTTACCAGGCACTACAGTGTTCACAGAGCGTTTGAGAATCTGTCATTCCTGCAGTTTATGCCCCCCCTCCTTCTTTCCTGTGAAATGATTTGTCCAAAGCACATGTGGGATAAACCCCCCTGTTATTTGATCTGTCTGATACAAGTCTGGAGTCGGTCTATCATGCCTGCCGAGGCATGTGGCCATTGTTTCCTGGCTGATCGCTGAACAGCGCAAGCTATCAACACAATCCAGTCAGTATGAACAAGATGTGAGTATTGTTAGACATTCTCACTTCCCTTCTAAACAATCATAGGCTGTTAAGACATCTAAGTTTACTGTCAGAGTCCACAATGTTCAGTAAACAACCAGCAACTGCCAGATCTGAACGGGCCGTAAGAGGCAGGATGGGGAGGGAGGGGGGGAGGGTGGTGTCAATCTCCACCCCCAGCTCTCCTCCTTGAACTGCTTTTCTGAAGTTTTATGTGCAGGGGCTCAGGCCAGTTAAGAAGCAGTAAAAACGTCCTCAGAGGTTGATGACTTTTCAAGCCTTTGCAACTGCAGACGTGACAGGCACTGCGTTGGGATTTGTAGTTCCTTTGACAGGCTCAGTTAAACTGATTCGTGTTGCTCTGTGCGTGTGTGTGTGTGTGTGTGTGTGTGTGCATATGGGCTAAAGCACTTGGGAGGACTGCTCTTTGTCTGCAGTTATTGGCAGTTGCCACATTTGGAGAGGGTGGTGTTATTTGTGCCCTTAGTTGGAAATGTGTTTTTTATCAGTCAGTTTTGTTCTGCTCATAATTTAAATGTCAAAATTAATAAAAGTGTTAAAATATGTGCAGTTTTTAAGGGACTGCTCATATTTATGATACAGGATGGGGTGGTAAAAACTCAAAATCAATAATCTTTTAGGCACTGGGAAGAGACTTCTGTTTTATATTTTGGCTCAGGTTGGGGACTTACAACTTTAAATGGTTGTATTTTGTATTTATTACAAATACCCTATGAATCCCAAAACCTGCCAGCAGCTTTGCAAGCCATATTGTTTTTTTTAAATGGCCAAAATCCCACCATTGATCATTGCCTGAAACTGTAAAAACTTATGATGATGATGCAGTTTGTAAGGAAGGTTTGGATTTTGAGATTAGCTTTGTTTTGGTGATAACTTTCACTTCCTCTGCACTGCTTTCTTATTACATTGGCTCCAATACCTACATTTAATGGGAATTTGGTGATGGAGGGTCTTGCATTTCGGGCCACTTTATTAGGTACGCCTGTTCAACTGCTCGTTAAAACAACAAAAAGCTAATCAGCCAATCACAACGCAGCAACTCAATGCATTTAGGCATGTAAACATGGTCAAGACGACCTGCTGAAGTTCAAACCGAGCATCAGTGTGAGGTGATTTAAGTGACTTTAACGTGGTATGGCTGTTGTGGGGTTTACAGAGGATGGTCTAAAAAGAAGTCAGGGGAGAATGGCCAGACTGGTTCAAGATGGTAGAAAGTCAACAGTAACTCAAATAATGACTGGTTACAACTAAGGTCTGCAGAAGACCATCTCTGAACAAACAACACGTCGAACCTTGAAGCAGATGGGCCACAGCAGCAGAAGAACACATCGGGTACCACTCCTGTCAGCTAAGAACAGGAAACTGAGGAAACAGTTCACATACTTAGGCTCAACAACATTGGACAATAGAGGATTGGAAAAACTTCGCCTGGTCTGATAAAATCTTGATTTCTGCTTCAACATTCAGATGGTAGGGTGTGCAACCCAGCCAGCATTTGTATGTGGGGCCCATGTGGGATGTAGATGGGTTGAAAAATGGGCCCCATATGGGATTGTCCATGGGTTCCATATCAGCCCACATAGGTCCCACATACAAATGCTGGCTCTGAAATTATTAAATTTTGCATGACTAATTTTTAAGAGATATTAGCATTGTTTTAGTATTTAAAGTAATAACGCTATCAAAGGGAAGTTAAAGGACTGAAAAGCTGAGCAGCTCAACCCTGTCAGTGACAGCTGAGATTAAAACCTTGAAGTCACAGGTACGTTGTTACATTGCTCTAGGACACATACTATATTACTAACCTGATATTACCCTTAGAATTAGGTTGCGTAACACTTTTTCTGTCCAGTGTTTTCTGACAGCAGAGATCCTCATGCCCTGCTTCAGAGTGATATTTGAGACATACGGCCAGTGTGGTTTATGTTGGCCGGCGTTACTTCACATGGACCATGGCCTCATTTTTAATGCCTTTTATCAATGTTCCTTGTGGTCAACGGATACCAGCTGTACAGCTTGGATTCACATAAAAACCTTGTACTCTGAAGAGCTCATATACTGCAGCCAGGCCATGTGGTGATTGCCATGTTTCATTCATTTTGCTGACTGTTTTAATGCCTGTGACACTGTAAAGGACTCGTCGAGAGGGTGCTGCCCGGGCATTTCAACCGGAGAGCTGGAGCCCTGCGGTTTTGTGATGCGTGGGAGGTAAGTTGTGGTGGTGATGGAGGCAGGGGAGAGGTGGTTACTCCTCGTCATCGACTCCACAGAGTGTGCATAGACACCCCATCTACGGAGCAACTCTCATTAGAAACAGACATGGCCTGTTCGTCCTCTTCGAGCCTGAGCAGACCCCCGGCCCTCCCCCATTCCTGTCTCGCCTTTAGAAAACACCTGTATTTTATTGTTGTAACCACATTTCAGACGTGACCTCCTTCAGCCATGCCGCACCTCTGACCTCTTACTTGACCCTGACACATGGAGCAGAGTAAAAATCAGAGCTGGAAAATAAAATCAGGGATGAAAGAAAAAGAGAAAGAAAGACAAGAAGTTGAGGAGGAAGAGGAGAGATGGTGGTTATAAAAGATCATGGGGGATGGAGATGAAAAAAAAAGTGAGCAAGTGCTGAGGCAAAGGAAAATGACGGCTCCTAGAAGGCTGCGGAATTGCTCTGATCAATCATGGAGCCAGTCGCTCAGTTGAGGCTTTGCGGACGTTAACTTTCATTTCCGTCACATCTGGGGCCTTTGTGAGGGAGGCAGATAAACTGTTTACCACCTGATCATAAGGCTTTGATAAGGACAAATTGCAGCGTCAGTGGAGCCTGTGTGTGTGTGGGAGCATCACACTCGCAGGTATTGCAGGAAATGGAAGATGAGGGAGCAATTTGCACGCGGGGATGCTGTCTCAGGACTGATCTCCTGCCAGCACCGAGGCAGATGTCTTTCTGTCAGTGCTTTGGTGCAGCAACAGGTCAAATGACTTCAGTTTTAAGGTATGTGACCAAGTCGCTTGCCATTATATGATGAATGGCTCGGCATCTCAGCGCAACTAACATGGGCAAGTGCGGCCTGATATCGTGCCATTTCTAACCTCCCGGTGTTCAGTTACAGCTTGGGTCTGCTGCAGAAGGAAAAACTGAGCGGAAGCCAGCGGGAGATTTTCGCCATGAAATTTCAACCAAAAGATCTTCACGGCTATGAGCATTGGCAGCTCTCACTAATGCTGTTTTTTATTTTCTGGAAGTGATTCTTTACCTACATCAGGATCAACAGGAAAAAAAACTCCCCCTCTCTCTCTCTCTCTCTCTGCGATTGATTTGAATATTTTCCTGAGCAACAAGTACAGGAAACGAGTATTGTTTTTGCAACCAGTCCAGCAAGAGGAGAGAAATGCTTCCAGCATAATATCAGGCAGAAAAATATTCACTGCAAATGTGAAATAATAAAAGGGGTAAAATACATTTTTCCACGAGGAATGCCTTGGTCAAGTGATAATATTATGTGGTGTGTGGTATGGGGGGAACATTTGTTGGGACGGCCAGAAAAGCTCCGGGCATAGTATCAATTCCTTCTCTCTGCCATGGTACAGCAACTCAGACATGCTGATATTTTTTATTAAAAGTTACCATGACCGTGTATGTTTCCAATCATAACGTTTTAAACTTTTTTAGACACGATTACACAAGTATTACAAGGGTTAGAACGTCTCAATCAGCTTTTGTTTGAACACTTTGTAAACATTTAGCACAGCATCTCGCCAAATGAAAAGTCAAACCGAGCTTAAAGTAATAACCTGTGACATGTTGATATAAATAAATATTCATTTTTGCTACTCTATTACTGATTGATATAACACAAAAGTGATCCCTGTTCATGAATATTTCTCCATCAGTTGTTGTAAACATAGAGTGCTTGTTAATTCTTTCCCAGAAAAATACTTGTGTTGAATGTTTCTGACAGCTGGAGAACTGGGTGTGTGAGCAGCGATCACTCTGTGTTTGCAGTGGTGCCACCAGAATTTTTTCTTGGGGTTGGCAAGATGGAGCCACTGAAAATCTTGGGTTGGCCGACCAAAACTAAAAGCCGTAACAGATTTTCAGGAATTCTATTATGCCAACATATTCTCACTCTAACCTCATCACATATTTGTGTTTGGTCATGGACCTTCCATGTCCAGATACAACATGAAAGGTACCCTGGGTGAGTTGGTTGACGAAGTTCTGGCATGCCGTGTCAAGTTCTGCCTGTTACATGCATTGTCTTGTTTTGACAGAAAATTTCCATTTACATACTGTGTCTGTAAAAATAAATGCACTACGGCAGTACAACATTGTGAATTGACATTTTTTTTCCTTCAACAACTAATGCACATGATTGGGTTTAGGCAACAAAAACACATGGTTAGGTTTTGGAAACAGGAAAAGGGTTTGGCTCTAAAATCTTACATAATTATAATCTTGTGAACACTGCTCTCCTGGGTGAAAGTTCGTGTTTGTCCGATTCATCCACCACCCCTCTCACCCTACTCGGACTTTCGCCACCTTAACTTTCGTTCCTGTCCCGCTGCATTTCGCCCTGACGCCAACAAGCTCCATTCAACTATAACAGCGACTGGCCACGTATCATGCCAACGTTAAAGGACAGCATTTTCGTCAGTGTCTGAAGCCGCAAGTCACTGCCCAAGCGCCGGATTTCGATGACTTCAGAGTGAGAATGGGTTGATTATGCAGTTAAAGTATCTTGGCTAGTTCAAAACTATGTCATTATCCTTTGTTTTTCCAACATCAGGTTGTGTTGTTAACGTGCTAACTGGCTAACTAGCATCTTGAATCCATGCTGTTGGTCTTCCGGACTTGTTTTTTTAATGACAAATACAGACTACTGCCACCTGCTGGTATGAAGAGTTATTTCTTCTTGCTTGTTGGCCATTGGCTGTAATCTTTGTGGTGTGTTCAGGTGCAGCTTTTTAACCAAGAAGCAGACAACATGAGGCGGTGCAACACTTTGACTTTTTTGACACTAGTTCTTTGATGTCAGTTTGGTCTGTCTGGGTGTTACTGCTGGTACAGTTAACATTTTGAGTTCCACAACAATCTTGTTTTCATGTGTTGCACATGTTGGGTGATTCATTGCTTTTCAAAAGGCTTATTGTCCTGTTCATTAAAAAGAAAAATTACAGCTTTAATTTGAAGTAGTACATGATTGCACAATACAAAACATTTACTGGGAACAAGCCTTCTCAAGTCAAGGGGAAACTCATGGTACCCAGCCTAATTTTGGAATAACATTACCCCCTTTTGTGACAACTTATGCCGACATGGTTGCCACCAATGGATGCCTTAGCTTGTCTTATTTCACAAGATACCACTATCTTCATGCTAGCTTAAAATATGAGAGTGCCACAGCCTCTTTAAGATGGAGGTGCCACTGTGTGTTTGACGAGAAAACAAAATAAGTCCCACCTAGAGATGCTGAAACGTTATCAGAAACACAAAATGGAAGAAAAATAGATCAGAGTTGCTGGTGGGCTGACAACTGAAGTGTAGAAAATACCACACCTGTGACAGACAAGCTTCTTACCTTTGCAGGCTCGTCGGTGAGTGATCGGCCTTGCCATGTCCCTATAAAAGCCCTCCTTGCAGTAGTGGCAGTGGCGGCCTGCGGTGTTGTGACGGCAGTTCATGCAGACGCCTCCGCTCTTCCTCCCTGACAGCTTATACAACTCCATGTTGAATCGGCAGCGACGGGCATGGAGGTTACAGTTGCATGCTGCAGAGGTAAGAGAGAGAAGTTATCAGTTGCGGGATCACATCAACCAAGGAGAGTAAATGTAAAAGTATCTTCACAGTATTTATCCTTAAAGAGTCTAAATGGAAGTTAGCTCAGATGAAATATTCACATGAAGTGTGCAATGCAGTAAAACATATGGTCACTACCGAGTATATCACAAGAGAGTTGGCGGAGATTTTCCAGTGAGGTAGTATAACAGTGAGTGGTTTATAATCTACACTGCGGCTGTGTGCTTGGCTGCTATTCCAGAACTCATCAATCAAAAGTGATATTTGCAGAGCTCATTTTCTCCATTTCATAATTAATGAATTCGGCTTCTCTCGGCCCATTAGTTATTAATCACTGGAAAGAGAGACATTAATTTCATGAATCACTGATGAGTAAAGACTCCTAAGATCTATTAAAAGCGAGAGCAATTCAGATAAAGGAACGGACTCGAGCTAGCTGTCTTCTAAATGAGGCGAACCGCAATATATGGGACATGTGAAGTGAGGTTATATCTCTTCGCAGTCCCTCCCAGATGCCTTTATGTCTCTTTGCCTCACCAGTCTTTCCATTGATTTCTCCATATTAGACCACATTCACCAGCTCTGACATTATTCAAAAACTCCGCTCTACTCCCTACATGTGGGGTTTGCATTTGAGAAGCCTTAATGAGAAACCTGCCCTTCTTGTTTGTGTAATAGAGTTTGATCCAGACCCTCTGCTGGTTAAATCAGAGTCAGACCTGGGACCTGAAGACTTGGCCGTGGCTTCAAAGACGACTGCTGCGGAGCTTAGCTCTGGTTCAAAGTTATCCGCAGATAAATTAGAAAGGAGTAAACAACAGCAGAGCTGTGTGACCGAAAATGTCAACAGTTATGGCAAAAGAAGGATTATTAGGGCATCGCAACAGAAGGTGAAATTAATTATTCTGGTGGGAGTGCGATTGAGAAACATGCACCAACAATAGATGTTTAGAAGAGAATAAGACACAACAATGGGGAATAAGCAAAGACAGACTGGCTCAGGGACTGGGAGGCCTTTATGTATGTGTGGCTTCGTGTGTCATACAGTGACTGGTGAGTAGGCAGTTACAAAAATATAATACAAGTACTTTTATGAGTCAGAAAAGGTAACAAAAAAAGAAGTTGTAATTTTAAACTTTGGTACTTTTCAACCTGGACTTTATTTTCCAATGTTTTGGGATCTACATGACTAATGGAAACAACAATTTTTGAAATTCAGAGCACAGCAGCCAACAGCCACGAAACAGGCAGCAATGTGACAATAATGGGCAATAGCGCACCGTCAATTTACTTCAACTATAAGCGCTTGTTTTTGTCACTGACAGACATCAGATTGTTATAATAATTGTCTGACAATATTATGGAAAGGATCCCTACAGAGACAGACTTTTTTTGTTAAAGGGTAAGATTCTTTTTGTTTAACTAGAAACAGCCCTGAAATCGCTATCGGCAAACCCACCAGACTCCCTTTTAAATAAACAGTAATTTATCATTGGACAGCACACTTTATTTACAGTCAACAGGAACAAAATAAAACACACAAAAACCCACTTGGATTGTCCTTCCACTGTTCCAACAACCACTAACTCTGGTTTGGTTGAAATAAACCTTAATTCACCCAGTTAGATGCGAAAATGTGCTGTTTCTATACATGCTTAAATTACTGTTTATTTAAATGAAGTCTGGTGAGTTTGCCTATAGTGATTTTGGGGTTGTTTCTCATTAAAGAAAAATATCTACCTCTGTAGGGATCCTTTACATAACATTGTCAGACACTTAAAATAACAACTTGAGTCTGTCATTAGCAAAAACAAGCACTTTTAGTGGTACACACTGGCAGTGCACGATTGCCCCGAGTGGTTACATTGCAGCCTCTTTCACTGCTGCCATCTGCAGCACTCTTGTTCAATACTAAACCAATTTTAAAAATTGTTGTCCTCATTATACACTTAAATACATAAACATGGCAATATAGGGTCCAGGTTGAAAAATACCCAAGTTACCCTTTAAAGTCTTTCCTCATCATCACTAGCTAACACATGCACTGCTGCTGCAGCCAAGGTCAGCTCTGCAGTTACACTGAGCTCAATGGTCTGTATAATGTCAGATGAGCTCCTTGCAGTTGATAAAAAATGACTGTAATGACACCCATGGCTCCCTCACAGGAGAGAAGTGACTTGAATATATATGTCAAGTAATATGTAAGCAGTGAATGATATGCACCTCCGTCCACACTGAAAGGGGAAGCCTGGCACCAGGTTGGGAAAGAGGCCCAGTTTTCCCTGGTTGCAGACCCTGGAAAAAAAAGGGGGGAGCACATTCCCAGACTGTTTCCCAATTGCATCTGGTTATTACGTGGCCCAATTTGTATGGAATTCTGCAGTTAATTAAATACTTTTTCATGTATGGATTCATATTGAGGCAGCACTGTTTGTAGAGAGACACTGCTGGGTGTTTTTGGGTGCTCTCATAAAGAGATGAGGACTGACCTTTGACCCTGGATAAAAATATAGATATGTAGGATACTGATGAAAGCGGGCATATGGAACAAAGCTTTAAGAAATATGGTGCATGTTTTAATTTATAAAAATACTCCAAATTGATGACAATCTGTGTGCATGCATGTGTGTGGTGTGTGTGTCTTCATGCGAACAACTAAACAGCCTGTCCAACTTCTTCTAAGGGGACTGTGACAAAGAACACACCAGCTCTGGTGAGCGGCTGGGGCTGCTGGGGAGGGAAACCGAGGTGGGGGACTGTGATTATGATCAAGCGTCTCAAACACACACACAGCTGTGAGCACTTGTGTCCATTAACACCTTGTAGCAGAACATGAAAGCGATGGATTGCGTTTTCTCCCCGGCTGAAGTACCGACGTTGCCGCTTATGGCATCTCCTCGATTCGCTGCCGTGCAACAAGATCGGCCAACAAAGTCCGACGCAGGAGAGGATACGTTCAAGTGTGGAGAATGTAAAGAAAGCTCCAGAATATAACCTTTAAATGATTTAGCATGTGTAGCGGTGACGGCTTTAACAACAGCCAGACTTCTTGTGACTGACAGAGAATTAGAGAATTAGTGTCTGGCAGGAAAAGTAGTTTGGGGAAAAGATGAATGAAAATGTGATCTAAGGTTATTGACTGAGGAAACTAAGCAAAAGGCACTCAGGTGGGTGTTTGTCTGTGTACTCATGTAGGTGGGTTTTCTATGGTGTACATGCTGCGTGCAGTTAACTTCAACTCGGAGCTGCAGCTGCCTAAAGATCCTGGAATGTTTATGGGTTTGTTTTGAAGTGCTTGTGCGCACACACACACGCTGACACCCCAACCTGCCACCCCCACCACCGCAGCACCCCCCTCACCCAAATTAGGCTCAGCGGGGATAACTGAACACTGTTGAAGGCCATTTTTCAATTCATTAACACATCAAAGCCTCACCAGTGCATTGCAAAAACACTTATTCTTATCTGTTGGGAAAAAAAAAACAGACATTTGTGTGTTGTTTTGTGGGTGGTGGAAAGTCAGCAAAGAATCTGCGATCCTCCAGTGAGCGCAGCTCCTTTATGGGTCAGTGTCCAATTCAAGGATGCGTAAATCTGGTTCCTTGTGTTGTCGTGGAAATCAAACAACAAACACAAGCTACAGGCTTGGCAAACAGAGGGATGCTGCAACAAAAATAAAGGAGGGGGTGGAGGCAAAGGAGCAAGAAACCCCTAGGAAAATATTAGAGTAGGGAATAGTTGCACCACTTTGTCATCAAAATAAAGAGTGCCAAATGCAAATTTGGGTGGAATAACTGCTAGAGTAAATTTCTATCCGATATCTTCCTCTACGCAGTTTGCACATGTCTGAGTTAGTGATGTAGGAGGTGCTTACTTCCTCACATACAGGTACAAATAGGGAATACTTCAAGTATGGTCAAACTTCTCTAATTCAGCTTTCATTACAGGTGCCTCAACAAGTAAATGTTCCAAACAAGCTCACAGACTGGCCTGTCATGTGTGTGTGCTATGACAAATTGGCCCGTAAAGACTGCGCTTCAACAAATAAAATGCAAGTGTGTTTGTGGAGTGCACCGCCTCTCTGCTCCCCTCCATATGTCAGGGATAAATCTAACCTCATTTTTCCTTCAGCTCCACCAAAGCCAAGCCGGTAAGCACAGCCAATTGATTTTGGATGCCTGTGCAAAACCCAAATCCCATGGCTAAAATTGGTCCTTGAAAATTGGAGGGCCGCTCTCCCACCACCACCCTCTCCCCTCTTGGCCCCGGCCATGGTCCAGACCTGCTGCAGCCCCCCTTGGGTGCCCTCTCCGCCTGGCCAAACAGGCTCTGCTATATGGGCTCCTGCCATCATGTGTATGTGTGTGTGTGTCGGTGTGTGTGTGTGTCGGTGTGTCGGTGCGTATGCTGTGTGTTTGGGCTGAGTTCCGCCTGGCTGCTCCAGCCACCTGCTCAGGGCACCGAGGGGAACACCCGGTTAATTAGCTCCTCATTAGAGCCAAAGCAGTGTACAGTGTGGACAAACACACACACCAGAGACACTCCTTCAAGCGGTAGTAACTGCTCACATAATGACATGGATCAAGTAACAAAAGACGCACAAAAAAAAAAAAAAAAAGTCAGAAGTGAGACTTAAACAGATGTAAACACCGCTGGGTCTGTAGACTCTAATGAGCTGTGGACAACAAGCTGAGACAAAGATTTAAGAACTCCGAGCCGAGGACTAACAGGAAACTACAACTCCTGTAGTCCTGCTGTGTGCATTTCGTGGACCGTATAATGTACGCAGGAGCGTCTACCAACTCTGTAACAAAGCCACTTTAGAACCACTTGCTCTTTCCTTCTCTTCCACACAGACATATCTTTCACTTCTACTTTGACACCACGTCTCAGCCCTCCCCTCCCTCCAATGGTTTCTGCGGTTAGCCTCACGCCGTGGGCTTAAGAGCCAGCTCTTGGAAGCCCTTTTGAACTGAGAGTCCCCTTAATTCCTCTCCCACCCCTCCCCTGAGCCGCCCTCCCTCTCTCCTCTTACTTTCACGAGACCCCATCTCAAATACTCTCACTGCTTTGCCTCTCCCTCCTTTCGCTTGTTTCCTGCCCCGACCCTTTCTCTTGTCCATCCTTTCCTCCATCTCCCCTCTCCCTCTCTCTCTCTCTGGATGGCATCAGACAGGGGAAGATTTTAACGAGATTAGGCTGGAGGGTTGCCATGTTGGGGGGCCTGGTGTCAGTGGAGAGTTGAGCTCTGTTCCCTCTCTCTGGTCCACTTCACTTCCCCACATCTAAACATTGTTATCTGTGTCCCGTCTTTGCCTTCACTCTCTGTCTGTCTCGGTTGCTCTTTTTTTTTTTTTTTTTTTCCCACAGGCAACATCCCGCAGTCCTGAGCGCGGGGGCAGAAGTAGACGACTGTTGTGCAATCAAATTATCATGGCGAATCAGTAAAAAGCGAGGTAAAAACAGATGTACGTTTGCCATGACTCTTGGCATACACGGCCATGAGGTCCACTCGGGGGGATGCATGCGATGCCTGGGCTGGTTTCGAAATAGAAAGTGACAGATGGAACCTACTGTGTAAATTCACCGCTGAGGCCAGAGATGACAGTAACGTGGCAGAGGGAAAACCTAATGTTTTTCTCTGATCAGGTTGTTTGTGAAAGCACAGACAGCAGAAGACTCCTGGGATGATGATGGGTCACCCAGAACAGAGCAGTAAAATCAAAGGTCAAGCTGAGGAAGAAAACATTATGATAAGCTGGAAGTGGCCAACTATCTTGACTGAAACGACCACCGTGTAGTTTTAAATTTGAAATGAGATCACTTTCAGTTTTGCAGGGACTTTTAGTTGAATGTTTTGATGAGTGTGAAAATGATGTGTATCAAACGCAGTGGCCTCCGCTGTTACCACATTTTAATGAACACCTATGGGAAATATTGACCGAGCATATTAGACAGCTCCCTTCACGACCATCATTAAAACACCTGATGAGGGAATATCCATGGAAAGGATGGCGTTCGTCCCATGAACAGAGTTTCAGCAACTTTGAGAATCTGTTACAAGCATTAGTGAAGCTGCTGTGATTTTTATTATTAGCTTTATGTTTTGAAAAAAATGACATCACAGGAGCTGAGATATGCTGACTTCTACTCCCTGGTGTGGGTTAAAGTACTGTGTATTATGCAGGATTTTCCTTATAAAATGTACAGACTCATACAAAAGTAATCCCTCTCAATCATCACTTGTGACTCACTAGGAGTTTGTGCCGTCATGTGCATCTGCAAAGACCCTGCCCTCTGCCTGTATTTTCTTATTTTGTTCTTATTTTGTGTTCTGGATGTTTATTACTTTCTCTGTGATGGCAAAAAAGATTTTTTGATGGAGTATACTGGAAAGCAATTCTGCTCCTCTGCTCTTCTAATCACACATGGAGCTAATTTTCTGTCTCTGCCTGGTTGTGTGTGTGCGTGTCTGCTTGTCTAGCAGTGAAACTAGGCTATTACTTAAAGAATACAGGAAAGGAAACAGACCAAATGCTGAAACTATCACTATAGATTGGTGCTGTAATGATACTTTTGCCTCACTGGGAAGCTGATGGAGCGTTCTAGGCTTCGGGGCACATCCACCTCCTGTCTGAAGTTAAACCCAGCGACTCTGGAGAGCTCTATTGCTGGCCTAGGAGCTCCATAACTGGCTTCCAGGCTTCGGGACACTTTGTGCCTCTTTTCTAAACCTGGTGTTTAGACCCAGATGTGCTCTCAGGTATCATCATATCGACACAGATGGATTTAACATGAATCAGTACTCAGTGGTGCCAATGTAATTTGGTCAGTGTGCTTAAAAGTACAGCATCTGGTACCCAACACTGCTCTAGCTCTCTACTCTACTTCACCCCCTGGTCTTTCTTTCAGTGTTACAATTTCTAGCCCAATTCCAGATAACCCTGATGACAGGGTTCATTTCTCAGAGCCACAGAGGACATCATACAACTGTTTCAACTGGCTGAGCAGTACTTTTCTCGACAAGTAAACTGGTCTGGAGTGCCCCTTTCATTCGTCACCCATCCGTGGATCAGTCTTAGCCGTCAAACTTGTACACAAACATAAAAAACTGCTTAGTTTTCTGCCTTCTTTTATGTCACTCCTGCTGTTTTACAGTAACAGACAACTTCCATTTCACATGCATGAGTGTATGAATGTATACATTGAGTACATACACATAATTTAAACACAGTGACAGCAACCATGTCAGTCACAGTTAGACAAAACCACAGTCAAAGGGCGCCGAGCGATTATCGTGCACTCATTGTTAAAAACAGACATATATTTTCTCTTAACAGCCTCCGAATCTCGCTGCCACCAGCAACACCGGCTGGCAGCCAAAAACCACATATTTTCTCAGGCAATAGAGCACAGAGGCCCGCAACAGCATAAAAAGAGGCAAACTGTTACCAAAACACAGATAATTCAATGAGAGAGGAAAAAAAAAGGCTGAATTCAGCAAAAAGAGAAATATATATGAAATAAAAGAAGAAGTAGCGGACAGGAAAAGGTCCAGGCAGAGAAAGTTAATCTATGACAAGAGTCAGTTACACAAGGATAGAGAGGAAGAGAGTGCCGGCGGTGACGGGCACCTCGGGAGGTGATTGCTACCATCTGTGGGGGAGAGTGGATGGGGGCCTGGGAGAGCAGGGTGGGCACACTGCAGCTCCACCAGTTTGCTTTGGCACGGGGATAAAACGCTACATCGCACTACTAGATTACATGTGGCTCTCACACATGCGAAGAGATGCATATGCACACACACGCACTCGGCCTCGGGCAGCCGCAGAGCATTTCCGAAGGATCCAGCGTTTTAACCCGGTTGACATTAACGCTGTTATTTGACACTTTGCTGTCCTTAACATTTGTTTCACCATGTTCCCTGCCTGCCAGAGAGCCTTTATGGGTGGCTTCATAGAGCAAGAAAAGCATCAATTCCTTGTGGGTTGGCCGAGGACCAAAGTTGCAATACTGACAGAGGGAATAAAAGCAAAGAGCAAAGCTACAGTACAAACTGACCAAACCCTGTTGTCTGGGCCAGATAAAGGTCTTACTTCGAACACATACACATACACACACCAAAGCGAAACTCACACACCTCGTGTTTGTTGGCCTCGCTGTGCCGTTGCCCCTGCGTCTCACGCAAACCACCCCAGAGGCATCGTTTCATAGGGCTGTTGATTTTAGAACAACATTCCTTGGCTGTGTAATTATTTGAAAGCACAGGAGGTTTCTTTTTTTAAATTCACTTTCTTTCACCCAGCAACCCCCTTCAACACACGCACACAAACATCTCCTGCTCATTTATGTGTCGCGCTCTAAGTAATTGAAGTGTCGGTTCCCGGTTAGCCTCCAGCGCC
>JAPZEB010000014.1:16833603-16851182 GCA_029783705.1 Chaetodon striatus | reverse complement strand
GACAACCATTCACACTCACATTCACACCTACGGACAATTTAGAGTCACCAGTTAACCTGCATGTCTTTGGACTGTGGTAGGAAGCTGGAGCACCCAGAGAAAACCCACGCTGACACAGGGAGAACATGCAGACTCCGCACAGAAGGGCACTGAAAACACTGAATTAACTAAAATAGTTCACTAATTAGAAACTCACCTTCATTTTCTTCCTCTGACAGTTCCTCTGGACCGGCCAGCGGCAGCAGGAGGAAGGGCAAGATGTCCACAGCGTCGCTTAGCAACCACTCGTGATGGACTGGACAGATTGAGGGAGAGGCTTTGGGTCAGACGACTGGAGGTAATATTGGACTGCAGTTCAGTGAGGACATGACAGACACTGCTGAATACCTGATGGAGCATCTCACATGCTTCTCTGATTTATTCTTTGTGTCTAATTAATTAGAGTTTTCATTTCTTTTCTCCAACCCTGTGATGCTGGCATTGTTACAGTTGGGAGGGGTAAATATTACACATGCATGTTTAGTGTCTTTTGCACTTAGTTTCAGATAAATTACCAGGACAACCTTTTAGGTAGACGTGATTTTCACTGTTCACACATGCACTACATACAAGAGCATTCCCATCTTACGCCTTTTCACACATGCCACATGCTGAAATAGAAGGGACAAAGGACAGGCCAGCAGATGGTGATACTGCAACACTTATGGATGCCATCTGCTATTAAACTCAACAGAAGAAGAAGATTGGGGGGCAAGGCCGTTTGTACGTGTATGTGACAGACGTCTCTTTTTATTTTCAGGACCATAGGAGGCGAGGAGCATTTTCTTTCTGGTGGCAATGTTCCTGTAATACATTTATTATTCAACAAGTCTGCTTTGTGATTGATCTACTCGCTACACGTGGAAGCCTCTTTCGTCGGACAATTGCAACCCTTGAGGAGCTCATCCCTGATATGTTACTGCTTTTATTCACAGCACAGTCATTCCGACATTTTCCCTGAAATGTTACTAGATCTTGAGGTGTGAAATTGGCAGTACATATTGATTCCTGCTCCCATTCAAACATGCCCCCATGTGGTGACGTTCCTGAACGTTTCTAGAATAGACTGCATGTGTGAAAGGGGCTTTAGAGAGACAGATAAATTTAAACATTGTCAAAATATGGCATGCATCTCAAACCACCTCCTGAGCCGTCTCAAATGCTTCTTGGACGCATTTAAGTTGATTTCATGTCAGACAGCAAACTGCTCTGCCCAACACACGAGATGAATAAGTGTAAATGAGGTCTGTGAGTCTCACCGTGGTCAAAGCAACAGTTGCGCAGGGTCCCTACGACTCCACCCCGCCTCATCACTGATCCCTGGTACTGAGTGAAGGGAAGCAACCTCTGGATTACACACCTGCAACACACACACACACACAGATAATTAAAACATGGAGCAGCAGCTGAAGGGCCAATTTATGTCGTTGTCTACATTTCGTTTAAATCTAGTGTGAATATTCGGGCTGTAAGGACTTGTGAATCCACCCCAAAGCTACTTTCTTCAGTTCAGTGTGTCCCATTGAGAAAATCTGACTCCTGATTCAGACTAATACTCTCAGAGCAGCTTCAGTCCTCCATCTGTGTCCCCACAGGATGTGTTCAGGAACTGTATTTAGTGTGGGTCACCTGTGTTTTTGGTGTTTTGGTGTCATTGGTACACGCAAATTAGTCTGGAAGCTCTCAGTACATTTTGGTTTTCTAAGGGGCATTATAAACACGGTCCAAAAAGCCTCTGGACGCAACTGATAGAGCAATGAAACAAGTGACATGGCGCTGAGTGAACAATGATCAGGTCCGCCTGCTGTAGATGGTCAATCACAATGCATCAGGCCAGAACTTGGGTGACATTGGACTCTGAGCTCCGCCCACTTTTACACCTGTGCACACTTTTCAAATTGCTACAAAAAGGGGGGTTATATAAGTTTTGAAAGGTTACAAAAACTTGGAGACACAGATGTCCCCTCTGTCTGTCCTAAGTTGCTGTCCTGCAGTGTTCTCAGTCACCTGTCCTTGTCCATGATGTAATTTCTGGCCTCGGGCAGCTGCGTCAGGTTGGACAGCAGAGAACTCAGGTAGTGAAGCTTTGCCTTCTTGTTGAAACCTTCAGTGCAGAAGATCTCCACCAGCTGAGCCAGACCGACCTCCTCCTGCAGGACCTGAAACACCAAAAGGACACTTCAACCCTCACTGCCTCTGATGATCTGAGATGCTTTGCGGACCTGCATGGTATCAGCAGCTCACTGAGATAAGAAGGTGGAGTCAAACTGGGACTCACCTTGAATACAGTTTTGCAGGTCTTTGCATGGCGCGTGAGGTTGGACAGAATGGACGAGATCTGGTCAGAGAACGGGTACTCTGGATCCAGAAGCCTCTTTAGCAGCACAGGAGGAACTTTGACGTCTGCCACCAAAACCTGAGTGAGACACGACACTGAATCAGCAACGTCTCTGAAGGCTGAACAGATTCTCTGTTGTCACAGCAGCCTCAGTCTGAGTTACTGAATCATAACTCATCACTAAGAGTTCATTCAGTCCGGACTCTGCTGAACAATCAGGGCTGATCACCTGGTGCAGAGTCTCGTCAGCTGACAGGTTGATGAAGATGTGGTAACAGTCCTTCACGATGGCAATAGAGGGGTCACACGTCAGCGCAAACAGGGCAACAAGTATGTCAGGTTTAGTGCGGAGGAAGCGGCAGCCTTCCCTGAAAACAAACACAGAAATGAGAGTGAGTTAATATGGCGGCTTTAAGATAGTGAACCATCAGCTGAGCGACTGAGCACAAGGGTGCAAATCCATCCAAATATAACTAGCGAATGTCAGTGAGGAGTTGTCCCTCATGTGTCTGATCAAACGTCAGCAGGATGAACATTAGAGAGGTAAGAGGCAGGAAATCACTCACACAAAGAGTTTCATTTTATCTTTAAATGCTTCCCAGACTGTTAAAGAGAAACAAATTCATCGTCTCTGAGAAGCAAACGGTTAAATTTCCACTTACTTGTATAAAATATTTGTTTGTTCATTTTTTTTATATGGGTATGTATTGTTATGTAATACATGTTTGTATGTGATTTTATTACTTTATACAATAAAATGTAAAAACTACAGGAAAAGTTTTATTTCAATTAGTGTCAGGGTGTTGAAGCTTTGATTGATATTTTACTTTTCTATTTCTTTTTCCACTTAGATCTTTATTAAAACAATTTTTGTGACATTGAAATCTCATTTACAACATTATAATAGAATAGTCGAAAAATAATAAGAGCTAACAAAACAAAACCTGCTTGGGTAAATACACATTTTACAGCCTTAAGTATTAGTGTATTTATTGATTATTATTCCAGTCCAGTGTCGTCTTTTTGAGTCTTGTATATTTCTTTCTAGTTGTGCTTCTTGTAGTCCCAGTATGTGTGTCAATTTCTCCATGAAAAAGATTTCTTCTGCCCAATAATTCAGGGGTTCTGGGGAAGCGTTAAGAAAGAAATTGACAAAATCATGGAGGCAGATGTCCCGCCAGACCCACTAATATTTCTGTTAGGAGTTCTACCTAAAGATAGATGTAGCAAGGATCAGAGGTATACACTGAGGATACTCATACTGATTGCCAAGAAAATGATAACAATGAACTGGAAAGATGCAAAACCACCAATTATAACCCGGTGGACACAGAGAGTCCAAATGGTTTATATGATGGAACGAATGACGGCAAGTCTGCAACTAAAAATAAACACTCGTTCAGTATCTTCTTTGTGTTTTGCAAGTTGGAAAATGACCAAAATAAACTAAACTTACGAACCAGCAGCAATAAAAAACAGTAAAAAGACAAAACAAAATCTGCTAGAATTAAGGAATACATAACAACGAAACCTACAAAAAAACTAAAATGTAGGAAAAAAAACTGTCATGTCTGTCAAGTCAACCAAAGCAGGAAAACCATATCATCTTGTATACACTTGAAATGATCGACTGACACATCATCTATCCATCCATCTTTGTCTGCTCATCCGAGGCCTTGTCATGGGGGCAGCAGGCCAAGCAAAGCACCACAGACGTCCCTCTCCCCAGCAACGCTTTCCAGCTCTTCCTGGGGGACCCTGAGGTTTTCCCAGGCCAGATGAGATATATAATCCCTCCAGCGTGTTCTGGATCTGCCCCGGGGCCTCCTACCAGTGGGACATGCCCTTAACACCTCTAGCAGGAGGCGCCCAGAGGACATTCTAGTCAGATGCATGAGCCCCCTCAACTGTCCCCTTTCAACACAGAGGAGCAGCGGCTCTACTCCGAGCATGGCAGAGGAAACACTTGATCGCAACTGGGACTGTTGCGCAGTAAATAAGTCAACACATGAATGCAGCACAGGGAGACGGGAGCGGGTGAATCATCTTCATTTAAAAGTATGGATCAAGATTGTGACTTTTTTGGATTAATCACAGCCCTAATATGACTCACATCTCACCTGTCTGAAACGTATCATTTTAGCGCCTTTGTTGTTGGTAATGTGGAAACACACATCTGTAATGTGTGTCCTCTTCATAGTTCAGTAATAAAATCCTTACACACTGTGCAGCACCTCTCCTCTCGACCACAGAGTCTATGACATTGGACACTGGAGTCTGGACTGGAGAGCAGAAACAACAGTCCCAGGCGGCCACATTATAACGAACAGCTACATTATTTAATGGTATCATCGTCATCGTCATCATCATTATCATTATCATCATCATCATCATCATCATCAGCATCAGCCTCCTACCTGTTTCCAGACAGTCCCAGGATGTACCCTGTGGTGTGACCTTTGACATCAGGACGTGCACTGGGAGTTAGGAAGGTGAGCAGCTCTGCAGCCTCTGAATCACTCAACATCTTCACATCAGGGTCTAGTAAACAACAACAAAACAACAAACAGCCATCAGCTTAGACAACAGTACAACATACAGTTCAATATACTGCTGATATGTAAAACTAGCCTCACTGACTGACCTGAAATCAGTAGAACAAAACTTTATTGTAAAGAGTAATTCAAGTTTATCAAGGCTGTTGTTTACTTTAACACAGGGGCAGTTTGCTGCCATGTTGGATACATACAATGTTAGCTAACGTACAGCTAAAGAATAATTATAAACTCATTAATATTTTTAATTTACCTTTCATTAACACGAGGTCAAAGTTTTCTGACAGTTTGACAGACTCATGAGCTGAACTCTGAAACGCTGAATCACGTTGTTTTCTGTTTAACACAAAAGAAACACCTGTAATAAAACGGTCTTACCTTTAACTACAGCTTCAGGAGTTATCCAGATATCATGCCGCTGTTTAACTTCTGTTATATTCCTCTTTTAACATCTAACAACATGTGTACACTCACACTGTGGGTACATGTGGACACTTTTCTTCCGGGTTATCTTCTTCGCTTCCTTCTTTTCCGGCAATTAGAGAAAGTAGGAACATGGCACATACATGTAGTAATATCGAGGCAGCTCTGGCTTGTTTCATCCTCACCCATCTACATCTCACTGAGCTTCATATCATGTTGCCCTCTAGGGACGGACAGCAAAATTTCAGCTGGCCATGAAAGACAGTTTCAGGCTGCTGTGTGCTGCAATGATGGACTCCCAGGCTTCAATGTGGAAATTCAACGCAATCCAGTGAGGTTAACTTCGTTCTACCCGAGACCAAACAACACTGTGTTGCAAGAACAAAAGCACACACGTCCTGCTCCTCTCCACGCCACGATTAAGAAACTTAAAAAAATGCGAGGTTGTTCATGTTATCCAAATCATGCAAACTCACATGGTTTCATGTGTGGCGTGGTTAAATATGAGGTCATTTCTCGATTGTCGGGCCTAAAAAGTGTCTTGACGAATCTGGTGTATTGACTGAAACATGGGCCTGACCTCTGCTTGCCCCTCGCTACGTGGAAGGGGAAAAAATGGTGTGAAAGGATGGAGGCCTATTTTGAAATTCTAATCAGCATCAGAAAACCATCTGCCCCTTGTCGGTGAGGGAAACGAACGCAGAGAGAGAGAAATATTAAAAAAAAGAGAGTGAGTTTTTGCTTCTGTGGTCTTCAGAGTTTCCACAGCTCTGTACAGATCTGAGGGCTTATTCTGAGCCCTGTTCCTGAGCATGTGTTCCTGGCTGGCCTCTTCCTCTGACACACACATTCACACACATACACACCTCTGCTGGATGCACACGGCTCTCCCCAAGAAACCCATCTGTCAAATCCCCCTGTAATTCCAGCTAATAGTTTCCAAAAAACAGAGGCCGAGCCCACCAAAAACCACGAGCCCCCACAAAAGGTCTGAGCGGGGCTTGTGACGAGGCCTCAAAATCTGTCTGTTCTGCTTCTCCTCTTTAAAATTCACATTTTAATGCAGCTGCTCATTCATTAGTGTGGCAGACATGATCTAATAACATCTATTATGTAACAGGTAATAACTTTTTTTTAGCGGTAATAACTAATTTGTGGGAATTCCCTTCAGGTGATGACATGGACCGATGTATAATGAGACTGTGAATACCTATATATTTGGTTGATTGATTTCATTTCAAAGGAAACTCTTCCTGTGCGAAAACAGAACACTGTATTGCTTATTCCCCACTGGACTCAATATGTCAAAACCTACCATTTAAATTATTAAACGCCACACCCAGGCGCTGCAGCAGAGCGGGAACACCCAGCTCCGCTACCAACCGCAGCTCACCTGCATTTCTGGCAAATCAGCCCAAATGGCAATTCAAAACAGCCTTCACATGACCTCTGTATTTCATCCTATGAATGCATACCAGTGTGCCTGGCGCAACACTGGGAGCAGACCTGGCTTGGCTGGTCCGTTGGGGATGGATGGTGTCTGGCCCCAGCGCAGTACTCTGGACTTCCTGCAGGCTGAGTCCAAAACGAGGGGAAAGGAAGGGGCTGCAGAATAGAACAGCGTGAGGCCACAGCCAAACAGGGCCAGGATGGCTGCAGCCAAGAGTAGCGAGCTCCTACCCCGCCATAAATTATCATCTACTCGGGATGTCACATTGTCGTTGACTCCACAAGAGGCCTCTTCATCTCATACGGCGACTTTGGCAGACTCTATTATGGCACGATGCACCGTCTCGCATTTTAAAGTCAACATAAAGTGTACATTACAGCATCGACCATGCCAGCAGAAAAGCCAATGCTCCATCACAACCAGTAACCAAATAGCTCTTATCCATCTGTTTCCTCATTCTGTCCTGTGGCTCAAACTGCGGGGCAGATAAATCACAGCTTTTTCCATCATGTCTCCCTCAATACAAACAGACACGCTCCTTTACGAGGCTGCCCTCTCTGACTACTAGAGCGGGGATTTGTAAACCCATGTCTTGAGGCAGGATTCATAGTGAGGGAGGCGGCAGATGGGGCGTGTGTGTGTGCATGGCTTGTGTCTGGAGACAGTACGTGAGCTTGCCAAGAGCACAGACAGTAATCTTGGTGCGGTGCATGTCAAACATTTAGTAAAACCGGCGAACAATCAAACCAGCCTGTTAGAGACAATGTTCTTGTCATGCAGGGTAAAGATCCAAGTAAAGACTGCTACGAGCGAGCAAAACCTTTGAAACCATCTCAACAGCAATTTTTAAGGGGGGAAACTGGCGCACTAGGCGCATCATTTCTGAACAACTGCTGTGTGAAACAACTATTGATTTGGCTCTATGTCCACCCACTCTGGATTCCTCATTTCTCACCCCTCCCTGCCGCGAGCTTAACCTTGTCACCACTCGGCAAAGGATCATGACCTCAGCCCAGCCCCCTCAGACCCTACCTCCAACCCAGACACCCACAGGGCCTCATGAAGGCTCTGGTGACACTTAAGGGACTCCTTGGCTCTGTAACTTGCCACTCTTGCGCACTCGCCCAGGCTAAATACTTACACTTTGCTGCCACAGCGGCTTGCACTGCAGAAAGAAAAGCAAGCGCAGAAATCAACAATGGGCGGGTGCATTTTAAGAATGAGTTTTAATATACACTGGAGAGGCTTTTTAAAGGCTCTCCTGCTACTTTGAGGATATGTTGGAACCCGTTCTACCGGAATAAGCTGTAAAGAGGCTTTTGGAACATGAAATCGGGGACATCTGGGACTGACTTTTTTGGCGTGTCCGGATGTGTGATCAGGTATAGCGTGCGACTCGCAATAGGCTTTAACTGCCCTGTATCAACTCTGGGATTAGGTCATCAGAGTTGGCCAGTGCGGCCGGGCTGTTTAGTCCAAAATTTGTGGATGGAAGTGACATATCAATCCCGCTGAGAAGAGCTCTACGGGAAGCGGGCGTAACATTTCGGAAACGGCTACGGGACATTTGAAAGAGGGCGTGTGCAGAAAGTATGAGCGAGAAAACACTGAGGGATTTACAGGATATTGTTGTAGAAGGGGCTAAGGTGTGTAATGTGTGTGTGTGTGACTGTATCTGAGAGCGCAGTAAGTGAGGGCGTCAAGGGTAGATGAAGCCAAAGTAAGGTAGTGTTGGCACGGGAGCTTACAGAGCACAGAGTGAGGGAACGCTGGCTTCGGCGGCAGGTCTAATGCTAAAATGGCCTCGCTCCTCTGGCTCTGTCACTCTCTGTCCCCTTTAAACAGATCTGGCACTGTTTAATGCTAAATATGATCTCAGGCCAGCTCACCGGGCAATTATAACATGTTAGAAAAATATACACTGTTTTTCAATGTTCTGCTCCTGTTTTTTTTCTCTCTCCGGGTGTAATTTTATTTCATTATGGGGAGAGGTTAAAACGGGGACAGCGGTTTCTAATATGGTTTTATTTTCCTACACTAACAAATTTTTATGACAAGCAAAATTGACCTGAATTAAGTTCCACCTATGTCTATTTATACTAACAGAGAAATGCTGTAAAAATGACCACCAAAGAAACACATTAGAAAGAGCATTCCTGCTGAAAACACACGGGGAACATGGCGTGTGTCTAAGACCTTTGTACAGCCATGAAATTAATATATGCGCTAAATATCACATAAAAGCCTAATCCAATACAAAGGTAATCCATTTACATTAACAAAAATTGCCACAGAAATTGCTATAATTTTACTTGGCGAGCTTTCAGAGCACGTCTGGATGACTTTTACGGAGCATGTCTTGAGGTAAAGGCAAACACTGCCAAATAACATTCTTGGATGACTTAGCTGTAGCGGTGTGCCAATGACTCGAGCTGTTGTCATCCACTGTTTAGACTTGCTTGTGAAAAAAGAGGCTTTTTTTCATAGACAAGTCCAGAAAACATGATTTTGTTAAGAGTAGGCCTGTTTCCCCGTGGAGGAACGGTAAATAGACGGGGCTGATGGGAAATGCGAGGAAAAAGGACGGGCCTTGTGTTTTGGGAGACGTTGCCAAATGTGCAAGCTCAACCACTATGTGCTACCAGAAGTCCTCACCTGTACAAACACAAACCCATCCGGTGTGTTCTGGCAACACTCTTAATTACCCGTGTGACAGTCAAACACAGGTCATCGTAGTTAAATCTGTCCGTTTCTGCCTCCCTCTCTCTTTCCTTGTGTGTCTGTGTATAAATTCAATTTGTTGGCCTCATTTTACATTGCTGTCATATCCTGAGAGTGGGTGGTGAAACGGTCATGACTCCGTCCAATGAAGAAATAAACAACCTGTGTTTCCAAAAGATTTTCATACACTCTTTTAACCTAGGATGGGATATTTGTATCAGATGTAAGGCAGCCAATCTTCTGTCCGAATCCCATTTGCTCACTGGGAATTCTAAGATGTGCTGGGTAGATAATACTGTTGGGAAATAATATCTCCCTGATTCATAGGAAGAGGAAAGGAAGCAAGGAGGAGAGCTGAACAAGCAGAAATGTACATATGCATGCTCCTTTGTTAAAGAGATAGTTCAGATCTTTTGAAGTGGCATTCATCGACTTATCCATAGTCAGTATATTACTTACAGTAGTCGTTCGGCACAGCCCCTGTTTGGAGTAACTGGATAGGGTCTGACATGGCAGCAAAGCAATGTTCTGCTATGGAGGGGTCAGCAACAAACCTTTTGGTCTGGTCTACCACTGACTCGATCGATTATTTTGTTGTATTACTGTGTGACTTCGGCATTTAAAAAGGTAAGTTTAGATCTACCAAAGGCACACAATAATACAAACTAACTACCTGATCGAGGCAGTGGTAGACCAGCAGCCCCCGTGTTCAGCAAGCTAAAATGACTGTTGGGTGGCTTTGACGTGAGCATAGATATGGAACTAAAGCGGTAACGGCTTCTCCGTTAGAACAGGCCATCTGACGGAAAAGTAAAGCAGTGAAAATATTCTCAATATAGTGTAAACTGTGGGACTTCTTTGGTGGCTAAAAACTGTTTTGCTGCTGACCCCGTCCACAGCAGTATATCGCTTGGCTTCTTTGATGACCCTACTGCCGCTTCTCCAAACTGGGGGCATCCCTAACAATCTACTGAAAGTAATACACTGACCATGGAAACAGCCCTACTTCAAAAAGTCCAAACTATTCCTTCAATAGCCACTGACTTGAAAAAAATAACATTTGTACAATTATCTACGAGAATTAACTGTATTAATCTCCTCAGTTCCAGGAATTTTTACAACCAATTTTAATTCTAAATGGGTCCAAGTGCATTTCCTGCGAATGTTAGTCAATGCAGTAGTTAACAGGAAGTAAACAGGGACCAAAACTGTTGCCCTAGCCACAATATAATACAGATCCTCTCAGAAAATATGTTGTGTTAAATGTAAGCTCTCAGAATGGTCTGTACTGTGTGCAGGCAAAGAGGCCTCTACAGTATGTTCCACAGCGGACCAACTGAAACATGTTAAAAGCACATATAGAATGACAGATAGAGGGAAAGACTTACGCAGACACTCATTGGCCTCGCGGGCATTGGCCCTCTGCCACGGTCGGTCATAGTGAAAGGGCTTGCAGCGGTCACATTCGGGCCCCTCCGTGTTGTGCTTGCAGTCACACACTAGTTTGCCTTCCTTGTCTTTCAAACAGCGCGAGCCATGTCCGTTGCATTTACACCTCCCGCCCACCTGGAAGTCCCCCACTGCATAGAAATAAGTTGGCAGCGTGGACGTCACCGCCATGGGGTCGTCGTCCCTCCCTCCGCTGTTGCTTCCAGCCCCCAGTCCCAGCTCCCGGGGCAGCTGGGGCCGGCTGAAGACCACGCGGATGTCGGTGACGGTTACCCAGTCCTGAAGGACGGGGCTGTTGTCAAAGTCTTTGCCGGAGGGCCGTCCGTCCAGAGTGCTGAAAGCAATGAGTCCTCCAGACAGCGGGTAGAGGTCAGTGTGGCCATCTGTGCATAGAGCCTCCTGTTCGTTCTGCTTGGTGATGGTCGCTTTGTTGGGCCGGTTGTACATACGCCGGCACTGCGAGGAGTAGAACTGGTAGGGCATCCAGGTCTTGCCGTAGTCCATGCTCTTGTATATGGCCAGGGACTCAGGTCGTGGTGAGCAGAACTGCAGGCTGACATAGGTGATCTCAAACTTTTTACCCAGTGACAGGGTGAGAGTCACATTGTGCGGCGAGGTGTTCAGATTCTCTGACTGCCAGCAGGTGAGGTTGTGGGCTGAGTTGAGGTCAGTGAGGTAGGAAGCAGGGTGGGCACGGCGAGGGTCGGCTGCATCACAGATTTGGCACGTGCGCACAGAGGGCCGATCGTCGCCCCGCTCCACCACGCTGCAGGAACGGGACGGAGGCCGGCCACAGACGCTGGACACCATCACCTCCTTGCCGAAGGCCGCATTGATAAACTCGGGGATACAGCGGCGGGCTGCGCCTGTGTCGTCGTAGCAAGGGTCTGGGGGGGTCTGCTGCCCTGCGAAGGGATTGGTGGCACTGTGGGTGGAGGCTGAGCATGCCAGGAGGCACAGGCCCAGCAGGCACCTCCAGGGTTCCCTCATCCTGCTCAGAGGGGCCTGTGTGTGAGAGTGTGTCTGTGTTTATGCACGGATGAGTCTTTGTGCGTGTACCCCAGAGTCGGTGTGTAAATGTAAACGTGTCGTCGTGCAGGTGTGTCTGTGCGTGTGACTTTCCCCTATGTGTGTGAGGGAAGGAGAGTGTCTGAGCTCAGTGACCCTTCACTTCAGGCTGACCAGAGCCCTTCCTGTAAGAGAGAGAAACAAACACAAAGGTCAGTGTCAGAGACATATTTTTACCATAATAGGATATAAAATTGAAAGTGACGCTGATCTAATTCTACTGTTTAAAATCATCTACAAATTATATTTGCCCTTATAAAGCAAATTAAATTGTATCTCTTGAACTGTACAATTACAAGTGAATGTTTTCATTGACTAAAAGCCTGTCAGAGGATGAGACAGTGAGCTGGGGGCCCCAAGAGAAAGGATGTGACCATTTAAAGAGAGACATTAGTGGCTGCAAGTGACTGCATCCTGAATTTTAATGCCGGCCTCTCATTCAGTACTTCCATTCAGGTCAAAACTGGCCAAGCCTTCTGGTCATGCTTGAGCAGCATGGCAGAAGTCACCCTATAATCCCTGTTGATGCTGCGAAGCGGTGGACCGTGTGTGACCCTGGTCAAACTTCTGCTTTAGGAGTGAAAAAAAAAGACTTAACTATTTTATATATGAAGCTTTTTTTAACTGATTTTTTGCAGGAATTTGACAGGAAATCAAGCGTTGCAACACTATTGTTACACAGCGCTGACCCTCGAGAGGGGGGCATTATGTTCATTCACTGAACCAGAAAATTCACCAAAAGTGATAGCTATTTGAGGATTATACTCTGCATTAGAAGAACTGAGGCTATGCGACTCCATTCAAGCCTTTTTAATTCTTTAGGTCACGATAGGTACCTGGATGACATCATTCATACGCTCACAGCGAGACGAGGGGCCTCTCGGTCCCAAGGAGAGAAAGATTGAAGCGGGGAGGGGGGGGGACAGAGAAAGCCTTGGGGCGAAGAAAAAGACAGAGAAAGAGATGTATATAGCCTGAGGCTTTTCCTTCCCTAATCCCCTTTTTACTTCCCTGGGTGTCAAATCCAGAAGAGCCCCATTTCAAAACAGACAGCTGAGGGGTTGAGAAGGCACCCCAACCCTCTTTGCGAGGTATTTATTAAATTACAATGAATCACACCCACCTCCTCCTTACCCTCACTCTCCCTCTTATACTACAGCATCCCTCTTCATCTTGGTAGAACAAAAGGCCGCCTCTGTATCCACTTCAGTCAAGCGGAGGAAGGCAGACAGACGGATTTAAGGGGAGTCGGAAAAACAAAAGTTTCGTTCTTTTCTTATGTGAGGGGTCCAAAGCTAGCAACCCTCTAAAAAAAGGGCCCAGTGGCCTGGTAAATAGGGCCACTCTTCTGCGCTCAAGTGCTTAAACCCAAGCCATTTGGCCTCTTCTCAAGCGCAGATTGGGTGTTAAAGGAAAATACTATGAGGGAATTAGACAGAGCAGGAAGACAGTGAGGAAGAAACTGTCACAAAGTGGAGGTACAACAACCCTAGGATTTGAAACTACATGATTTAAAAAGTTATTTCTGCTTCAATTTAAACTGTACTAGAGATAAGTGTATATTTTGAGTGCATACGCCACGAGATTTTAAAACCTGAGCATGAAAACACTTTTTAAAAAAATCCCCTGCTATTACAATATTCAACATATGAAAAATGGATCTCAGGGAATGGGCCTGCTCATAAATGATTGGAGTAAGAGTGGGCCTTGCCAGGACGGATAAGGACATTGATCAATGACATGTGTCTGAGGACGGGGAGGTTAAAGTGGGCACGCAGGCGGGAGTTCATCAGCCGAGGCACTCCATCAAAAGGCTGGCCGTGGTAAAGCTGGCGGGCCCCGACACCCACTGGGGAGGGCATGGAGAGACGGCTGATAGAATTAGCAACTCATTAGCATCCAGGCCCAGCTTCCATCAGCAGCAGGCTCATCCGAGAAAAGAGACAGTGGGGAGGCTCGGAGAGGGGAAGGAGGGGGAAGGAGCGGGAGTGAGGAGGGGAAGAAATTATGACAGGTGAGGGAAAAAAGAAAGAAGACGGAGGGAGGGAATTGTTCAGACTTTGACGGACATGTTGTTGAGGGAGTGAGAGGAAGTTAGAAAGTTAAAAAAAAAAAAAACAGGCAGGAAAATACTTGACAGACTTATGAGGCTGAAAAAGAGGACAAACAGGAACAAGGAAAGAAGAGTTTTAGTAGATAAGGAGGACACACGAGGGGGAGAGAAACAGTGAGGGGCACGACAGTGATAAAGCAGAAATGACTCGAGGGAGTGCGAGCGAGGACAGATATGAATGGAAGCTGTAGGAGAGAGAGCGAAAGTGACAGAGATGGAGGGAGGGAGTTGAGGAAAGGACATAAAAAATGAGAGAGATGGAGAGAGAAACAGAGAGGGGAGACAGATTAAGGTGGAGGACTGCATTGGTCTGTGTCTGGACTTTGGATGACTAAATATGGTGCGGTCCGCCGTGCTGCCGGGCCTGCTGGGAGATTCTTCCAGGGTCTGGTGCTGTCAGGCGCGTCTGGCAGATGAGCGTGTAGGTTAAACAGAGAGAGAACAGTGACAAGGCTGTTTAATTCCACTCTGTACGCCCTCTGAAATAGATGCTAGCCTCGTGCTACCCTCCCTCTGAGCAACACTACACTGTGGCAAAAAGCTGGTATTTATTAAAAACTTATTCTATATCGCTGTAAAACTGCAAAAATGTGAGCCCGTTCCACAAAATCTTTCTGCATCCATAAGCTCTGCCAGGACGTCAGCACAGTGGTGTAGCTGGCTGACCTTTGAAATAGTAAAGAATCTGTTTCAGCGAGAAAAGTCTCTGCGTTCAGCATTGACAGTGTGTTTAACAAGCCACAATTTCCCCTCAGTGGGGGCAGACATTGTCTTTCATTAAATGTGGTTGAAGTAGCAACAGCTGCAGGCCCATGTCTCTGTCTTTCTGAAGAAGACAATGAATACCACACAGAAATGCTGCTGGCTGCAGCTTCATGTTTAGTGTACAGACATGAGAGCGGTATCGACCTTCTCATCTAACTCACAGCACGAAAGGGAATAAGCGGATTTCCCAAATGACAAAGCTCTAATAAATTCAATGCATGAATTAAAAAATGTATCAGTCAATCTGGGAGTGATATCAGCTTCCATCTGAGTTTTGATTTTAGCATTGGCTTCAGTTTTGTTTATATTTAGATCACAGATTACGGCTTTTGAAGAAGCAGTGTGTAGGATTTAGAGGTATCTAGCAGTGAGGATTGCAGATTGCAACCAGCTGAAACTTTTCCCATGTGACAAGTGTGAACTCCAGGTTAAGATTCCCTCAGTGTTCATTGTTCAGGAGGTTTTTACTGGGAGCTAAATTATCCACAGAGGTCTCTTCCGCTCCAAAACAAACTGACCAGGGGTCTCATTCATAAAACAATGTGTAGAATCCATACAAAAAAATGTACATAAGCATGGGTCAAAGTTTCTCCCATCAATCTGACTTTTGCGTGGGAAGTGGCGTACACCTACTTCAGACATTGTTTTGTGCGTACCCGTTGTTTATAAATGAGACCTCTGGTGATTAATACCCGTAAAAACACTGAATGAAACGGTTTCACGTTACAAATCAATGTTCTTCTGTTGCTGTTGCGTGGTCACCTGTTTTCTCTTATAATTTAGGATCCAGACGTTCAGGAGGTTTTAACCAGGAGCCGGATTATCCGCAGCGGTCTCTTACTCTCCAAAACAAACTAACCTAGTGATTTGAACCAGTCAAATTGTTGAATAAAGCAGTTTCACATTAAAAAAAAAAATCTATTTTTTTCCAATGTGGTCCCATCTAGAGCCAGAGTTTGGTTTGTCTGTTCTGGGCTACCGTAGCGACATGGCATTGCAACATGGCGGACTTCATGGACGAGGACCCGCTTCCTATGTAAGTATAAATGGCTCATTGTAAGGTAACAAAATGCATGATGATTCTTATTTTCAGGTGATTATACACTAAAGAAAAATATTAATTATTCCATTTCTGCCAATATATCCTACACACCTGACCTTTAAAGTAGTACACAAACCTAGCACTGTATGGTATGTTAAAAGACAAACTGCTCCTGTAGCAGCTAAACTATTTCTGAGTGGATGACTGCTTGGAAATGCGGTGACAAATACAAACAACATTCGTCACTGCAACATTCCTCTGTGGATTAATGGCAAAGAAAATGTACCCGTGCCGATGTGCTACAACCCCTGGTGGCTAAGCTACTGCAGAGTCAAATAATTTGGCCATTAGTAGTACAGGCACAGTGTGAGAATGGATGAAAAAATATGGGGCTTTTAGAGTGGGAGCCCCCCCCCCTGCATAAGAAGTTGTGCCTTACCACAAAGACTACTGAGGCCATTTGGCTATTGGAACGTATTCAATGGTTTTAATCAAACAGCGACAGCCCAATTAGAGAAGGTAGATGATTGAGGGCAAAGGGAGGGGAAATTAGATTAAATTCGCCTTCCTTTAGTGGTGGGTGAGTAATAGAGGGAGCAGCAGAAAGAGAGAAGCAGAAAGACGGGAACAGGAAGATGACAGGGTGGTCTGGTGGTTTTCGGCAACGTTTTTTCAGCTTCTCCCTGTCACCGGGAGATCATCCCATGTTGAGTTGTCTCTCTTTCAAGCGTGGGCGCCTCTGTCAGAGTTCACAGATTAGGAAAACAGAAGTCGCTGAGAGGCTTTATTTGGCTTGGGTGTAGAGGAGGGGCCTCTGTGGGAGGTGAGGATAGGAGAGGGACAGCTGAGCCACTTTGTATCCCAAGTGGGAGCCTTTCACGCTGCTCTAGAGAGTTGGCGTGGTGGCCCCACTAAGACTGGGAGTGAATGGGGGTCTATCGGGGCGCCTCTCTCGGATGACATCAAGCTGAGGTCCAAACTGGTGCCCTGCTGTCCCTCCAGCCTGCTGTACAGTAATCCCTGGTGGGGTTATTAGTGGCTGCCCAGAACCATGGAGGACTTTTTAATAGGCTAACAACAGGACCACCGCCATTCTCATTATCATTACGGAGAGATGAATATAAAAGAACAGTGAGAGCAGCAACAAAGTCAGAAATCCCCCTGTACACAGACTGCACAGTTGCTCACGCTTTTCACCTGAATAACATTTAAGCTCATACGTGTTATATTCAGAGATCATATCACAGATTATTTGCTTTAGTTGACTTTTACAAAATCTTTTACTTTAGAAGATGTCAGTTTTTGTTTTTGTTTTATTAAATAACTTTAGCAAATATGGCAAAAAGTCTTTTTTGTATAATCTGACAGTAGTACATGAGGCAGATAATCTGTGAAATAATCATGCTCCTCTTCCCTAGGCTGCTAATGGCATTTGCAAGAATCATGAAAACAACCAATCAGAGCCAAGAAGTCTCTAACACAGCTGTCAATTATGTCAATCGCTGCTTGAGAACTGTGGTCAAACAATCAAACTAGGCAGCGTTGGTCAAATATGCGTCAAGATTTTGTAACTGCGTTGCCTATTTTGTGCCTAAAATGTTCTTAGAAACATATTT
>JAPZEB010000014.1:16786282-16797393 GCA_029783705.1 Chaetodon striatus | reverse complement strand
CCCCCTCTCCCCTCACAACGTGGAAAATATCAGCCACAATCACAGAATCAACTGGGTCCTAAAGCACCACTTTTATCCCGTATTATAGCGCAATATTCCACAACACGAACAGTGTTATTACATTACAGGATATCTGAAATCTCACACACACTTTAAGTGCTATAACAACTGTTTTCTCCTGCGCTTTTCATCGGCAGAGTGTCTGTCATGCACTAATAGGTTCAATACGCTGTCAATATTCAGCTGAAACGTTTAAAGGACTTTCCCTGGCTTGAACTTTCCCATGAAATTGATGGGAAACGTTTAGTCGCTTGTCTACGGAAAAGGAGGCATCACATTCCACCTTTGTTCGTCAGCATTTGGGTCCACACAGGAATTGGCCCGTTGAACTCAGGGGTCACAAAATAGGCGCGTAATTAAGGGCTATAAATGGCCATGGATAACTAAGCGGTACCTTTCCCATGCTAAGCAGTCATTAGGCCATGCTGGACTTACTTTGGTTGAAACTATGTGGGTCCCTTAGTAATGCCACTTTAAAATGATTCAAGCAAGTTTAATTTGTCTACCAAATCAACGTATTTAGACATTTTGTGTAGCCATAATAACTCATAATAAACAGATATTTATTTTTTTTTAGTGCATAAGAAACAGTGGTGAAGTTAACCTACAGTTAAAACAAACAATACTTTTTTTTTTTTTTTAAATCCAAATCATATATAAAATAGTTTTACTCATTATGTCATTAAAGGTGGTTATGGTTTGCATGTGTGTCCCCATTAACTGGTCCTGGCTCTGGCTGTTGTATTTACCCTGGCTGACCAGCGTTATTGGGCATTTCCATTTGTCATTGTGCTTGTCTTTTGTAGTGGTCACTAGAGGGCGTCGATCCAGCACGGTGTGGACCTGCAGTGAGGGGCTCCCCAGACTCTCCCTCACTGTTTGACTCCTCATGTTTGAGTGCATGGGGAAGGAATGTGCGCTAATACATAGTTATGGTGCAGCTCAAGTGAAATTGCTCACCAGTTTTGTGATCAAAGATCTAAAAACCAGTGCTTGAGTCATTGTGCCAAAATGAGGTGATTAACCTGAGTCATCTGTAACGTGAGGATAATATTTAAAAAAAAAAAAAAAAAAGAAGAAGTTTCCTGCTGCAGGGCTGAAGGATGGAGGAAGTTTTATCACAAGAGGTGCTCTAATTTTAGTGTCTGGCAGGATTAAGAGACTTCATTAACCAATGCTAACAGCATTAACCACATCGGAAGAGTTGCCAGCAGTCTTTTACATCCTCAGAGTAAATTCCCGCTGACCCCTCCGGCATGCATGCAGACACAATGTCATAATCTGGTTAATGATTAGGGTGGCAGTGTAGACAGAGCTCAGTGGGCAGCGGGGACAGTAAGGCTGAGCTGGCTACTGTAGAACTAGCCACTTCCATTGTCTTCCTCCACAGGTCTTGAGGTGCTGAACTAAGAGAAAAAACCCCATGCAGGGAAGGACACTTCCCTTCCTCCTATGGTCTCAGGCGCTAATACCGAGGAGCAACCCTAGCAATGAGTCCACCCCCATCCCCTGGCTAATTACTGAAGATAAAGACAATGAGAGGAGAGAGGAGGGGACCGGTGAGCACAGTGGGGAGGGTTGGTGGTGGTGGTGGTGATGGTGATGATGTTGAGTAAGTGGGGGTGAAGGCAGAGGATGATGAAGATGGTGGTGGTTGCAGCAAAGAGAAGAGGATGGGAGGGGGTAGTGTTGGTGCCGGATGGCAGTTTGCTGTGGAATGGCTAATTAAATAACGCCATAAAAGGACCCCGGCTCGCTTTAACGAAGCCCGTCAACCTCTGACGAGTGGGGCTGGGGTGCTGGGATGGGGGGTGGGACGCGCCATGGAGGAGAGAGGTGGGGCTGGTGCTGAAAATTGGGCTTGTATAACAAGGGGACTTAGCTCTTTGGTTTTGCAGTGATTGTTCACGCTCCCTTAGGTCTCAATAGGGCGCATGGTGAGGGTGCGTTGGGGGGCAGCCCTTAGGCACAGATAGGACCCCCTTCTCCTCTTCTGCTGTGAATGCTATCCACACACTAACACGCAACACAAACACATACACACACTGACACCCCCACGGCTCTACACAAAGGCCCCTACCCAAGGTCCAGGCAGGAGCTTATCCAGTGCAGGGGCACAGCAAGGGGCAGGCCTGGCCAGACTGGCTGACTGTGCCCACTGGGGACTGGTAGAATGGCACAGGGGGGGTGGATGGAGACGGAGAGCTTGGAGAGGAGAGAGGGGAGTAAACAGGGGAGACTCAGAGACCAAGATGAAAAACATCACTAAGTAGAGCTGACAAAATCAGCATTGTTTTTGCATTTCATATCTCTCTCTTGCTGTGTTAAATGAGCTAATGTGAGGAGATAAGGGAAGTTGAGGAATTTGGCAAGGTGCTGTGGCCTTTTAGAAAGAGTCTTGAGTGGCAGAGATAGTGCAACTCTGAAATCCCCAAGCCCCCCCTCCCTTCAAACCAACAGATATGCCTGGAGCATGTCTCCTAATTAGTTTAATGTTGTGGCGTCTCCAGCAGAACACTCTCTGTTGGATCTTTGGCATGCTGACAGATTTCAGAACCAAGTGGAGCCGTCACACGATTTTTGGAATTGTCAAAACTGCAGAAAAAAAATTACAAGTATTTTTAACTAAACATTTCCAAGAACCCTGAGATTGGAACCACAGCATATTTGTTTCTAGTAAAATCCAGGACCCACTGAAATATTCTGTTGTAATAGCTGTATGAACAAGATCAACTTATTGTACTGTTGTATTGGCTGGGTAGATATCTCTGGTCTTGAGTACACATGCACCCCATGCCACAATAATTCAAAACAGGGAGGTTCACAATGCAAATAAATAGCTTTCCACCACTGCCTGTCAATATTGCATTCCCTCTATTCCCTGCTGCCCTCGCCATCTTCTCCAGTCTTACTCCCCTCTTCTTTCTCCTCCATATTCGACTCTGTCTCCGAGCCTTAACCCAAAGCAGATGGCTCGGGAAGCATGTCAAAAATCTGTCTCCCGTTAACGCTACTTTTGAAGCCCCCTCCACACTTTTTTTTTCTCTCCCCTAAAATTCATCATAAAGTTATTTTTGCAAAATACCCAGTAAACAGCATCAAAGTGATATTTTTCCCCTTTTCCTCTGATGACAAGGAGAAGAAAAGAATACAGCACTTAGTGTATAGCTTGTCCCTGTTACTCAAAGAACGCCACGCCACTCTGATGTGCAATCTGAAGCCAATCTGAGCACGGCCCTGCATCCTTTGTTTCTACTACGGCATTCCAGTCATGATGGAGAAAATGCTGCTCGATGCTTGATCACAAGCTGTGATTAATGGTGATCATATCGGAGACGGCTCGGTGGCTTTGTGATGTGATGGCGGGGCCCACTTTGAACTTGGGGCCTGATGAACTCAAGCTAAGCCAGAAAAACATCACTATGGCACACACATGCACACACTCTGAATATAAATGATTTGCTTTAGATTTTGTACGTGTTCAGTCACAGCGTAGCTCAGGGGAATGCCATTACTTTTGCAAGTATTTGGTCATAAAGCAAAATAAGTAGTGACAAATTGAAATTTGTGTCACTAGATGAAAAGTTAAGGGACCACCAAAGTGACTCTAATTTATCCTGAGGGGGACATGAATGTCTGAAACATATTTCAAGGCAATCCATCTAGAAGTGTTTTAGATATTTCGTCCAAAACCACAAATGTGAAGTTTCTTGGTGGCGCTAGAGACCAAGCGATCACTAAAGTCACTAGGTACAAAATTTTGTGCTGATCTATGTGGTAGATGTTAACATATTTCACAGGAAATGTGAGAACTTTGTCCTACTGGTGGCACTGAAGGAAAAGTTAGGGGATCACCAAGATCACTAGGATTCATTCTCTGGGGACCATGAACGTCTTTGTTAAATTCCATGGCAATCCATTTAATTGTTGTTGAGAAGTTTCAGTCTACGCAAAAGTGGTGGATTAAACAACCAACACCACATCAACCAACATAGCCATCCTTAGATTCATGCTGCTAGTCAACATGTTCTCATCCCAGGTTGTCAAATGATGATGCATTCTTGTGCCTTTGGCGCGTGATACAGACGCCAAAGGCACCCCTTAAGCCTCTTTATGAGACCCACCCTTTAACCTCTGTATGTTACACACAGTTGCCTCCTGGGTGAAATTTGTTCTAACATGTGGTTAAAGTTGTCATATGGTTGCAGTCAGGCTTAGGTAACAAAATTACTTAGTTAGGTTTAGCAAAAACATCATGCTTTGGTAAAAAACTCTCACAAACGTTCACAATAGATGCCTCAGACAAATATGTCAGATCTTCTGGCCAAACAAACTCCCCAACCTTCAACTGTACAAGAAAACAGGTAGCCAGAGCATCACCAAGGAAATTACACAAAGACATTTAAGATGGCTAGATGGACACCGCCAGGCAAAAGAGAACCCAGAAGGCCCCAAACCACCTAGCGCAGAACTGTGACACTGGAGTTGGAAAAAATAAACCTCTCATGGGGGGAGGCACAACATGCTGCCAAAGACTGAATGCAATAGAAAGAGCTCATTGAGGTCTTGTGTCCCATAGGGGATGAAGAGGCATAAACAAATGCATAACGTTATCACATTGGCGTGAGTGATGCGCGAACTTAAGTTACGTAATGTTAAAACAGCTTTTTTTTTTTAGATTTTTTGGGGGACATTTTGTCCTTATTCGATAGCAAAAGCTAAAGACAGACAGGAAAGACAAATGACAGAGAGGGGTGACGTGGAGCTCCGGCTAGATTTGACCCCAAACCACTGCAGTCAGGACTGAGCCTTAATGGTACGTGCTTCACCAGGTGAGCTACTGCTGCCAAACAAAATCACAGTGCTGTTTTAAATTTACGTGTCACACAGGCATTGAAGTTAGCCGAAAGCCCAGTGCGTCTCATAGAGATGCCAAAAAGTACCTTTGATATTGGTATCAAGCACGGAGGGGTGTATCAAAACGATGGTCTTTGAGCTGAGACCTGAGAATGAGAAATGGCTTGACTAGCATGGCCAAAAATTATGAGCCAAGTTTTAATTACTTGCAGTTATCCTTTAAATTTTAGTACTCTTGTTGCAAAGCACTTTAGTAGAAATGCCCCTTGTGTGTGCCCACTAGAATCAATGCTTTGGGCATGGTGGGGTTACTTGAAGTCAGGGGCTGTTAGTTTCCGTAAGCCTCTCCCATCTCTTTCTTGATGAATCATTACTATTCTTCTGTAATGGTGCCCAGCAGCTTTTAATTGGGGAGGTCGGTGTGACCTCAGAGCATTCCAGGGTGATTAGCCTCATTCACATCTTATGGAGTTAAAATAAAATCAGGATCTCAACAGCTTGGATCATCCTGTGCACTTCATCTTGTCCTCTTCTTTCGTTTTATTTGTTGCATCCCATTTTGGAAGAGAGTGCCCCCATGCTTTTTCTATTCTCTGCATCTCCTCCTCCTCTTGCCTTCCCTCCCTCCCTCTCTCCCTCCTTCCTTCGCCCCCCTCCCCGTGGCAGGGAGTGATGAGGATGGAATTAAATTGATCACCGCCTTCCGGAAAACAACAGGAAAAAATAGTGCATTCCGAACGCCAGGAGGGCGTTCCCCCTGGTCTTCCCTATGGCAGGATGACATCATTGGCCTGCTGCCCAATTCCCACCGTTCACAATAGGGTCACTGTTGCCTTCTCCACGGTGGCACAACAGCCAAGAGAGGAAGACAGACAGAGAGACCAAGACAGAGAGAGAGATAGAGAGAAAGAAGGGGGAAAAGAAAAAGGATGCCAGCAATGTTAAGACCTAAAGGCCTCTGCTTTACACAGTAGAACACAAACATCTTCAGACAGCCACGCTGACCAGCGCTCCACATTCCTCTGGACAGATTTGGCGGGTTGAAGACATCAAGCGGTGGTTGAATGAAAGCCATGGCAGCGATATGAGAGCCGTGATAGTGGAACATACAGTATATCACAGTTTATTTGGACGGTTAAGTCATGTGTTTTCACTACTCGCGACTCCTCAAGATTCAATCTGTCATCCTAATCTACTCTCTCATCAGTGAAATCATCGTTGGCACGCTGTATCGATCCCACTCTGCATGCTTGTTGTTATGAAATTACTTCCCGTGCTCTTGGTTTACACAAGATGACAAATGGAAAAGTAACTAGAATGGAATAAAGACTTCAGACGAAACATCATTTGGAATGAATAAGTTACTTCAAACTCCACTTGAAAAGATCACATTTTGAAAACACAATTGTGTCAAGACAATGTCATTATCCTTTTTTATATCCCTAACTAAAGAGTGATTTGATGTAAAATGTGACCACATGTCTTTCAGAAGCTCCGTCCAACTTAGGTAAACCCTGACCACAAGTACTGGCAATTCGGTCATTCTCCCAACCACTAAGCCATTGTGTTGCCACAGGCCATCTTGTCGAAATGAAACAGTTTGCCCACAGCCACTGACCACAACAGATGTTCCCTTGCCTGACACTCTCCTCAGCATGTGTGTTCTGTTGAGTCTAGAGCCAAGATACTTTCATAGACTGGCACTGCGTAACAAAAACAAAGGGAGGGAAATTCTACGATGGCGTCTTCATCGGTCTGTGACAGGATTCAGATTGAGGTTGCCCTTGTTTAAACCTGGCAGCCTGTTAAAACCGCATTAAAAACTCCTGTGTCCTGGATGGAATGCAGTCAAATAATCAACGCAGGTTGCACAGACATGATGGACCGCATCGGTGTCGCGACCTGAACGAGTCCTGCCGCCCCTAACCCCAATCAAGCATGTCGACAAACGGGCAGCGCTGGCCCCCGCTGCCCTTTGGCCCTCTGGTATGTTTGTGGAACACGCAGCAGGGTAAGAAGGTGACAGCCTGCCGAGATGCCAGGAGGACTGGGAAGGCTTTGGGAAATGTCTCGCCGATGTGTGAGCGCGCACTGCCGCCCAGGGGGTGCCTGCCTGCTTGGGAACCGGACGGAAAAGGGACGGGGGTTTGACAACAGGCTGAGTGTGCGCTCAGAGAGATAGTTTGTCCAAGGGATGTACCAGATGTTGACTCACACTGGTTTGCTAATCGGGAGCCACAAGCCCCTGGAGCCATGAGTAAACAGGAGCGTCTGCCTTTCTCTGTCACCACAGGGAAATGGAGCTGGGCTTTGGGGGGCCGGAGTACACATGAAAACTGAGGGGGAAGTAATGAAGTGACAATGTCACGAGAAACTGAAGTAGTGCTGTGGTTAAAGAGCAGCAGAATAATAAAGGCCTACAGCCTCCTTAGACCTCAACCTCAAACTGCTTATGTCTCAATCAAGGATTAAGGTGCTTTTTTTAACTGGGTACTCAGTGGGAGCAGGGAACACCCATTCCCACCCACCTGTCATTGTGAATAAGAATCGCTTCTTAATTGACCACCTGCTGAAATAAATGTGACCAGCTATAGATAGCACAATTACCGACACTGACAAAGCTGAACTGCGGTGTTGCATAATGAAACCTAAAAAATAATGATAGATTTTGAAAATCTATCATCAAAATGGATATAAAAATGGATAGATAATTTTTTTGTCTAAGGGCCCTGAAACACCAAGCTGATGGTCGGCCAATGGTCAATGTTGGGCCGTCTGTGAACATCTGTCCCCCTTGTTTTGGCGGTGTGTTCTGCACCATTGGCAGTAGTTGGCCCTTGTTGGGGTTTTTTTGTCCAATTCAGCATGTTGAATCAGTTTTGGAGACAAGGGAGTCCGTCTGTGAATGAAATCCTTTTGACTGGCAGTTCAGCTCAGTGCACGAGAAGACAAACAACCATGTTGTATGAGGTTAGATTATTTTTTTAGCCATTAAGCCCTTTAGAAGAAATGGTTCGCAATTGTTTGTTATTGTTCGCTACTGTGTGGTAAATATAATTTGTTCTTTCAACATGGCGTTGCGTTGTTAATCAGCTAACTGGCTAACTAGCATGATGAGCTTGATCGGTCCGGTAGATCTATTGGTTTCCCTTTCTTAAAGACAAACACAGACTACTGCTGGTATGGAGAGTTATTTCCTTGCACGTAGGCACAGAACTTATGTGCTAGTTGGCCATTGGCAGGTGTAACTGTTTGGTCAAGACACAGACAACATGAGGCCTTTGTCGCCACCAGTTCTTTGATGTTGGTTTGGTGTGTCTGGTCCCTTAGAATAGTAATTCAATATTCAAAACACTGAGAACCAACAAGGCATTCTCCAAACATCTCTCTTAAGTCTGTTACAATCTTTTATTAAATTAGATTAGATTGATCAGATTATAATAATTGAACTAATGAATTCCCGACTGAACTGGAAACCCTTGGCTACGGGCACAGATAACTATGAAGCAGGAAGCAGACAACAGATAGCGCTCTCCATACGCGGAGCAGCAGACAGAGGCTGTTAAAGGCATTTACACTCCAATAACTTTCACAAGTCAGAGGGCCCATGGAGACAGAGAGAGAAAGAGAGAGACGGCAAACTGCCTGGCCAAGTAGATCAACAAGGAGCTATTGATACCAGAGATCTGTGCTGGTGTCAGTCTGAGAGCCAAACAGGATCACAATTGTGGTTTGTGCCAATAACCTTGTTGACCTTATTTAACCTTGGATTTGGCCAGTTGAGAGCTCAGACTACAAGTGTCCATTCAAAAAGAAAATTGGGAAATCCATGTTTGTGTGAGAGCACTCTGAATCTGACTATTCAGATACACTCTGGCGAAAAAAGCATGGGGACACCAGTAAGAGCAAGGCCTCTTAGATCCAATTAAGGGGAAATCTTAATGCTACAGTTGATGATGATGTTTAAGAAGATTGTGTGCATCCAATTTTGTGGCAGCACTTTGGGGAGGGCCCTTTCTTGTGTCAACATTGCAATGCCCCCATGCACAAAGCCAGGCAAACGAGTTTGGGACGTGGCCAGATGGTAACCCTAGATTTGCAAAACTCATGCAAAACGCTTCAAAATATTCTTGTCTTGCAGTTTTACGGTGTGCCAACACTGTGATTAAGGTCTGGTCTGGTCCGGTTTAGGCACAGAAAGCACTGAGTTAAGGCTAGGGAAAGAAAATTCTGATCTGGTGTTACAACCCAGTCTCACTCTTGGGCAGTGACTTGTAGTGTCAGACACTGACGAAAAAGCTGTTCTTTAACGTCGGCATGATACGCAGCTGGTCGCCGTTATAGTTTAACAGCGCTCTGCAGCATCAAGGGGAAACGCAGTGGGACAAGAACGAAAGTTAAGGTGGTGAAAGTCCGAGTAGGGCGGGTGGGAAATCATCTAGAAACAGTCACGAGTTTGGTGTGGAGGAAGTTGACCAGCCTCCATAGAGCCCTTACCTCAACGCCATCCAACACTTTTGGGATAAACTGGAACACCAACTAAAAGCTACTCCTTACATGGGCTTATTAGGAGACTTCGGGTCCCAGGGCACAGATATGCGAAAGGCCCCACCACCTCTACTAGCAAAACACACAGACTTTGGTAGTTTTGCCTCCTTTTTTGCTGTGTGCCTCCTTTTGTAGTCGTTTTGTGTCTCTTTGTAGTTGTTTTTCCTCTTTTTGTAGTAAACCCATTCACTAATCCATCCATAACTCCTTAACAACCAACATCAATATCCAACCTCACTAATGCTCTTGTGGCTCAATCCAATCCAAAAACCATGATGTTTTCTTAACATCAACCATACACAGACATTGTTACGATTTTTAAAAACACTGGCACGGTATGTTTTATTTAACTTAATCAGTGGTTTTGCAATCGCATAATATCAATGTTCGTGTTGGCAACAGGATTGGGCTGAACGGAAACAAATCCCTGCAGACTGGTTCATAAATCTTCTGAAAGAATTTCCAAAAGTTGAAGCTGTTATAGCAGCATGTTCCCAGATCACATATGGGTGTAAGGTTCCAACATATTGTTATAGAATGATTCGTATAATATTCTACGAATTACCCCCTATGAATGACATCCTTAATGTACAGTTCTAGAGGTCAGGTTTATGCAAGTTAAGTTATTGTGGTTATGTTTAAGAAAAGAAACATGGGGCGGACGTACCTTAAAATGACTCAAAGTTCACATGGTTCTGAATATGTGACTCTGGGGAAACATCTTTTTTTTGGACCCCATCCACCACCACAACCTGCCTCCTACTTGGGACGGCGTCCTTGTTTACTCCCTTCGGCGCATTGATCATGTGATAGCAGTCTTTAAAAATACGTGGCTTATACACAAATTACTGGCTCATCATTACGTGGGAGTGTGCAAATATTGGTGCATTACTTTAGTAGAAAAACATAGTTTGTGAGAACAGCCTGAAGGTTCATGTGTGCACATACAGTACTTTACCCATTTTATGTATAACTTCTGTTATTTTGGAACACTCTTGACATGCAGTCAACATATCACAGCTCTCTATTTCAGGTTACCTTTCTCAAACTGCTTGTAACTGTAGTTCTGAGACTGTTCAGGTGTGATAGAGGATGTCATGGTGGACATAAAACTATAATGAGATAGGGAGACAGAATTCAGGAGCCGGGGCACCTTTCTCAGTCTGTCTGGTAACAGTGTGTGTGCATGCATGAATGTGTGTGTGTGTGTGTGAGTGTGTGGTGTAATTACAGCCAGGTCCCCGGCGTGGAGCCCAGTAGAAGTATCGTCAGTCTGTCTGTGGCATGCGGTGGTGCTGACCTTCCCTCTCTCCTCTCCTCTGCTCTCCTCAGGCCTGGTGACTCTCTGACTGGCTCTGGTTCCACCAGACACCCCCACCCCACCGCACCACTCACACACAGGTGCGAGTAGGACAGCTGGCTGCTCGCTTTGTACGTATGTATGTCCGGTGAAGTCTTCCCTATGCATGTATCAGTCATTAATCATATTGAAATGTATGTGTGTGCTGATGTTTAGTCAATGTTGATGCAACAGTCGGCACCAGGCTAAATAGAGCAGCTTCTACCTTCGTTGTTTTGTGGCGATATGTCTTCTAAAATTTGTTGAAACCAGTTCCCAAACCTGTTTCAACATGAATTTATACTAA
>JAPZEB010000014.1:16754961-16765867 GCA_029783705.1 Chaetodon striatus | reverse complement strand
CAAGCAGCGTCAATTTGTTAGTCAATGAGAACGTGGGTGTGTGGGAGGACATACGCGCATACAGTGAGAAGCATCAGCAACCCACCGCCTGACACTGGCACACCATGAGGACAGAAACAAAGGGCTAAGTGGGGACGGAGCACCTGCCGCACCAAGCGAACTTGCCGTCAACGGTCCATTTTGACATGGCCAGTGGACTTCACTACAAGCCGACTGGCTGTAGAAACAGGTGACGTCCTTAATGTTCTAAAATTAGCTGCCAGCGATTTGACCAGTGGAGTTACAGGTGACAGCATCAGCCAGCTTGAGTCAAGCTCAGACTGGCCGGTTCACACCGCTGCAACTTTTCTCTGCAATGCTCTTAAATGGTTTCATCTCGCCGTGAATCATTGGCCTGATTGACTGACTGGGCTTTAAAGCAGTGACAGAATTCTGACGTCATATCCACTTAGATTTTTTATTTTAAAAGGAATACTTCACCCACAAAATGACCATTTGTAAATCGATTAGTCATGCCATGTTACCTTGAATTTCTGAAGAGAACTTTCTTTTTCGCACGAGCCTCCATGAAAAATGGTGAACACACTGATGCACTGATTGATTGGGGACCACATTTAACAACAGCAAAACTATATCAAAACATCCGTTTACAAACTCTCACACAGCTTGTGCAGTATAATCTAAGTCTCATTTCTCCAGTCGTTTGCTCAGTACTTCCCAAACACATGTTCTCATTAAAAAACCATAGTATTGGAGTCTGGCTTTGAAGAGAACATAGATAAGTTTCACTTTCAGTTCACTTTGAAATACTACGGTTTAGGCAAAAATGCATGTGTTTGGGAAGTACTGAGTATCTGACAGGACGACTTAGACTTGGATTATACTGCATGCGTTGTGTTAGAGTTTGTAAATGGGTATTTTGATATATTTTGCTGTTAAACATCAACAACAATCAATAAATGTTTGCCGTTTTTCGTGAAGGCATGTGAGAAAAACAGCTTTCTTGACAAATTTAAGGTAACACGGCGTGACTAACTGATTTACAATTGATTTTCATTTTGTGGGTGAAGTATTCCATTAATATGTATGCAATGCTCATTTGTTGCAATCTTACAATGATCAAGACCATTTGCCTTAACACTCCTTTTTGTCTTAAAAAGATGTATTTTGATACTTTTATTTGATAAGTACAAGTAAAGAGTGAGTTCCTGGTTGCATTCAAACCACGGAAGTCACAGTTATGGGGTATGGATCACAGACCGCTAGGCCACCATGAAGTCAATTTTTCACTCATTTAAGTATTTTGAAAGTCGAAGAAGAGGCTCCAACTCCAGTAGTGGAATGAGAAGTAAGGAATACTGCAACTGCATGGTTTCCTGTAATTAGGGGTTATTGCATATCACTAATTCAGTGCTGGTCTCTTTTGTGGAGCAGGTCAAGAGTAAAAGTATTTTCCTGTTAAAGTCGTATTTGTTGTTTTTAAGCCTTTTTTAAACATCCATCCCCTCTGGAAACACACAAGGTTTCAGTTTGAAGTTCTGATGACAGTCTAATCTATCGATACGTATATTAATAGTCATGTTCATATTCAACTTTTCATGGTGCAGTCGTCGAGCCAGTTGGAACAGTGGGTGGTAAAAGGTTAAAGTCAAATGGACAATGATTGCCATTGTGCTGGAATTCAAACCATGTTCTTTTACAGAAATCATGTAGAATTAGTGGTCTAACCAGAACTGGCTCAATACCCATTGGGATCATTTTGCTTTGAGCTCTTGCTACTGCCTGCCTCTGGAACTTGGCTGGAAATCTTTCGAGGAGTTTCAACTGGTTCCATGATATCAGTCAAAATCAGTCTACATAAAATGCTACGCTTTTACTTTTGGTAAAGAAATGGTTGTAAATCTCACTCAAGGATGGACAAAGACACACACAGTTTCAGGCTGACTCTGGCTTCACTCTGACCTGATTGCCAGGGACATTAATGTGTGCCATCAGGTCTTTGATGGCGCTGCGTAGGTCCTGTAAGAGGCGATGCGGAGCGCTCTGTTCTTCACGGTCCATTTCCAACGACTCCTCTAGAGAGCTGAGAGCCTGTAGCCACTGCCACTCCTCTCTGAAATGACACACATGTCAAACACAGACTCACAGGAATGCTATAAATGGAACATCAGGCCAAGTCGAAGGCATCACTCTTATTGTTTCGAATATTGAGACATCTACTGTCTACTGCAGTGGTTCCCAACTGGTCCAGCCAGGGGGTCCAAATTTCTCCTTGGTCATTAGTTCAAGGTCAACGCCGTTTAATATGTTCAGCATCATACTTGTGTTTGGCCATGTCGCAAGCTTGTTTTCTGTCTCTGTCATGTAGCTGTCCATTAGTCACTCACTCTACAGCAAGAAATGGCACTTCAAAATAAAAGCTCTGTGCTGGAAATTCACTGTACTTCAAAGTGGGGTGTGTTTTTTACAAAGCTGACATGTTTGCAAGTCACTTGCGGTCCTTTCAGAATGGACCCGCGACCTACTTTTAGACCGTGACCCACCAGTTGGGAACCACTTGTCTACTGTTTATTCAGACATCAGCTAACAACTCAAGAATTAACATACACTGACTCACATTAAAGGGAAACCACTGTATTTTTCAACTTGGACCCTATTTTGCCATGCTTTTGTGTCTAAGTGACTCACAGGAACAACAGTTTTTGAAGTTGGTCCGATATTGAGCGAGAGGACAGCCGTCGCCACCTGTGAAACAGGCTGAAATGCAACCTTTGGGGCAATCATGCCCTGTCAATGTACGTCCACTAAAAGTGCTTGTTTTTGCTACTGACAGGCTCAAAGTGTTATTATAAGTGTCTGACAAAGAAAAACTATGTTTTTCCTTACCCTTCACTTGATTCGGTCTGTTTGTTATTGTCTTTCTGCTGCAACTCAACCCTTGAGACTTCAGAACAAGACTTCTTGGGCGAGACTTAGTTATACAATAACAAACTGACCAGATCAAGTGACATGTAAAGAAAAACATTTATAATAACAACCTGAGCTTATCAGTGCCAAACACAAGCTCTTTTGTGGACATACATTGACGTTGGGCTATTGCCCTGAAGATTACATTGTAACCCATTTTGCTGCTGGTGGCAGCCATCTCGCTCAATACTGGACCAGTTTCAAAAATTGTTATTCGTAGTAGTTGTTTAAGCCCTATTTGTACAGGACTACTATTATCTGGGGACCTCATGTGATTTAGAAGTTACACTCCCAAGTCTGTGTTTTCTGTGGCGCATTTGTATGGGATAAACAAGTCTATATTTTGCTCGAAATTACTGACATTATTCCCAAGATATGATGCACACAGTCATTCCCATCTCCACTCTACACAACATATAAACACTAAATAGAGCTACCAGCGTAGATGTACAGTGTTGACCTCTTTTTCAAAATTATTTTTTAATGTGGGTTAAAAAACAGAACTGATTCTGCGACAAATTGTCACATTATGCATCGCATCAACTTTCAAGGTTTCACTCTTCTGATGAATCTGACCTCACTCTTTCTACGAAACTGGTCTCTACACTGTGTAGCGAGATGAGCCTCCTCAAACCAATATGCTGTCAAAACTTTCATTTATGTTGGCCAATGTAAATCTCACCCAACAAAGAGGCAGAAAAGAGGCGTGGAGAAAACAAAAAACATTTTAGCACACAACCTCTTTGCGGTGGAATTTTTACTTGACAAATTACAAACGGCAGCATGGTGGTGCAGTGGTTAGCATTGTTGCCTCACAGCAAGAGGGTTCCTGGTTTGAACTTGGGGTGGGGGAGCCCTTCTGGGCAGAGTTTGAATGTTCTCCCCGTGTACTCCGGCTTCCTCCCACAGTCCAAAGACATGCAGGTTAATTGGTGACTCTAAATTGCCCATTGGTGTGAATGTGAGTGTGAATGGTTGTCTGTCTCTATGTGTCAGCCCTGTGATAGTCTGGAGAACTGTCCAGGGTGTACCCTGCCTCTCACCCATTGTAAGCTGTGATAGGCCTCAGCCCCCCCGTGACCCCTAACAGGAAAAGCGGTTACAGAAAACGAATGAATGACTGAGCGAAATTACGGATGTGGCAGATTCTCATGGAATTAAGATCACAGACAGCCCACGCAAATATTACAAATCACAGTCCTGTGCAAATTGGGCTTTAAACATAAAAACATGGGAAAATCGGGTCCAGGTTGAAAATGTTTCCCTTTAAGTGGTATATGATCCCCACCTTGACACGTTGCTGTTGTCCCGAATTTTGGTGTGACAGAGGACGTTGGGGAGTTTCTGGGGTACCAGCGCTCTGATCTGCTCCACCGATGTACACAGCTTCAGGTAGCCCAGGTATAAACCTGGAGACAACATCTTCCTGCTCCGCCTGTGATATGCCAGCTTCTCCTGGGGAACAGCAGGTAGAGAGAGATAAGTAAGAGGTGTGCATGATAGTGTCGACTGGGGTTGATTGTGTGGTGACACTGATTCTAATTTTGTCTCTTTAAGCGACCTCACACTCATCTAAATGATGTTGTTTTCATGTTTTGCTGTTTTTAGTCCCTCAGAGACTTCAGTCTCAAGTCGCTCCAACATGTTTAGAGTGGAAGTCAGCACGGCAAAAAAGCCCATCAGCACATTTTTATGTATTTCATCATACAATTTGTTCATAACTGGCCACAAAACAAATATTTCAGTGAAATGTGGTTTTGCCAAAGGGAGTCTCCACCATTGTTTTGGAACCACAAGGCCAAACCGACTTACACTTGAGACAAAACAGCATTGCAACAATAGTATCAAGTTTACCGGGCTATATAGACAAAATCAACTTGTGGTTCAGTTCCAGATTGTGGTAGCTGTGAACAAAACAGCCACACAGCATTAGTTACAAAACACAAAACAACAACAATTAGTGAGATTATCATCATCACGTCCACAATGCTGAAATTCAAATGTAGCCTTCCAATATTCACTGTCTGAGTGAGCAGCTTTAAAAAACAAAGTGACTGAGATGATTAACATTCATGTTGGATTGGCACTGAGCCAAGATTTGACCTGAAATCTGGTTTTTAATTAATTTGTTGGCAAGCAGATTCAATATTTGTCTTTACAAAGGAGGTGACAAATGGAAGAAGAGAGTCATGATGATTAATGTTTGTCTAAATAAAGAGTGTCTGCACATGCAGCACTCATAATTGGAAGCACATTTCAATTTACAGTCCTATTGTTACAGCCACGGAGCCTCGTGTTTACTGGTTTTCTGTGAATGAGAGCTGAAAAACATTAGAGCAATACCAATAGATAAACGTTTTCCAGTTTTTTGGAGGCATTTTGTTGTTGACAAAACGCCTTACACTACGCCGTTTCATTTTGCTAAATCTCCGGTTAACAAAAAATTCAAAGAATGAGCCTGATAAAAACCACAACCACTGCTGACAAACCCTCCTACCATTCCTAACTGCCGTGGAAGCAGCCTGTCTCCAAAACAAAAGCAAAAATAACCCATTTTCCAAAACTGAACTAACAACTAATCACTGCCCGTCTATTCCTGTAGGACTCACGTGGAGGGTGATGAGAAGCATGTCCAAGGCGGTGGGCTCTTCAGGGGAAGAGATAGACTTGCGTTGGAGTTGGAGTTTGCAAAGCTGCGTCCAGCGAACACCATCCAGGTTGGGACAAGCATTCATGTCCTTAAGGAGCACCAGCAGCGCGTTACCATGCTTGTCTTTGATTGGCTCAAAATATACCTGACCAAGGTCCTGGGTTCCCAGCATTCCCTGAGGAAAGGTATAAGATTTGTTTAGAGCACCGCCACAATTTAAAGTCCAACACCACAGCCTTAAAAGTTTGTGATACTGAGGGCAAGTTGTACTACCTGTAGAAGGGAGACAGCCTGCAGCATCTTGAGGCGTGTCTGTAGTGTGCAGGAACAGGATGACTGGGAAGGGCTGAGACACTGCTGAAGCCAGGGAATCTCCTCCCATAGATAGGACACCTGAAACATGGATTGAATAGACACATGCAAATGTTTTTCAAATGCACCTGGTGGCAAAACATCATCAAATGCAGTAGTGTGTCAATGTAAGTTACTTACCAAAAACTTATTTTTAGCATTATGTTATAAATTCCTGTAGTTTTTAATCAGTTATATGATGATTGTATGAATGGGTTTGCATCGTTTATTGTTGTATGCTTCTTTCTATCTTTCTGTTTTACTCTCTGTCTATCTGTCTGTTTGTCTGTCTACCTTTGTAAACCAGAGGAAGTCCTGCATGAGGGAGCTGGAGTAAGAGTCCTCAACCTCCACAATAGGAATCTGGTCCTCTGGAGTCACCAACACATTATCATCTCTGTAGAGTATGGTTGTCAGGTAGAGACCTCTGGAAAGTAACACAGAAAAGTACATGTTACTGTAGAAAGACTAGACAGCACTGAGTGGGTGAATATCAAAATGACACAGCTTTGAACAAGTCTTCTCCACAACACTAAATGTTTTCTGCTTTATCGCCTTGGTGTTTGAAGGTGTTTTAATGTGATGGGATTGCACTGAGGCTTACACTGGTCTGAACCTCCCAGTGTCAGTTTTTTTGTATGCCATTTTTGAAATCATCATTGGAAAATGTGCATTTTATTGTCCTGCTGGCTGCAAAAATTCCTCCTCCTCATCATCATCCACCTAAATATTACTAACTGACCTGAAAATTAAGCAATCTTCATTATGAAATTATACTGTGCGCCCTGTTCCTCTTTTTTGTTGCAGATATATGTGTCCCGCAGGTTACACTACATTTTCTTCGCTACTTCTTGGTCAAACAACTCCCTAAAGCAGTGGGTCCCAACTGGTGGGTCCTGATCTAAAAGTGTGCCGCTGGTCCATTCTGAATGAACTGCAACTGACTCACAAACATGTCAAGTTTGTAAAAAACACACTTTATTTTTAAGTACAGTGAATTTCCAGCACAGAGCTTTTATTTTGAAGTACCGTTCCCTGCCAGACAGCTACATGATAGAGACAGCAAACTAACTCTATGACATGGCCAAATGCAAGTATGACACTGAATAAATTGAGCTGTTTGGACCTTGAACAAATGACTAAGGAGAAATCTGGACCCTGTGGCTGGACCACTTGGGAATCACTGCTCTAAAGGCTTTTTGACAGATGCCAAAAAACGACATGACGAACAAAAGCTTTCAGTCAGCGTGCAAACGCGATTGACACAACATGAAGTCTTAGTTATTTTTAAACGTGCGACAATTTGAGAGGAAAACATGGACTTGGTGTGCAATGACCTTTAGACCCGAGAGCTAGTTCCTGCCAAGAAAATCACAACACAGACAGTAGTGTATTTAACAATCAACACTAGATATAATATGTAAACTGACAAATGAAACACCAACACATTTGCCATAGAAACAGTAATTATGATTCCTTTCATATCAAAAGCTAACAGCACGAAAGTCAACTACTGTCACGTCACATTTCATAGAGGAAAGTTGGACAACGAGCATCTACCTTTTCAAGCTTTTCACAAATTTGCTGGTGGGTTGGAAGAGGTGGCGCAGGCTTTTGGATACTGAGTGCTTCCTCCCTTATGATGGAGCTTTGCACTGTTCTGTGTGGACAAGACAGAGACAAGAGCAAGACATCTGTTCATTTAAAAGCAACAGAATAATTAGATTATTTTTTAATTAAATGTTTCGATGCTTTAAAGTCAGGGCGCTTGTCAGAAGCTGTGGCGTGACTCTGATTGGTTGTCTGATTTTCTTGCTAACACAAATGAATACCTCTGTCCTGACAAACTCTAGAAACATCTCTTCCAGTGACAGGCCGTTACCTAATTGACAACAAACCTGACACGTCCAACAACACGGTCGGAGTGGAATGTTTTTCGACATTTCATGCGCTCCAGTGGCGCGGCACCATTTGACAGTCATGCTGGCTGCCAACAGCAGACTATGGGCCTTGAGGGAACCACTAGCTCTCCGCTCCCAGAGGGACACTAACTGTGTGTATATGTATGTGTGTGTGTGTTTACCTGCACATACTAAAGCTGCTGGAGCATGGCATGTCTTGAGCTACAGCCATATGAGTGGAGCCAAGGAGTAATTTGTGTGTGTGCGTCTGTATGTGTCTTAACCCTTTGCCACTCACTGACAGGGAGGTCAGTTAAGTCTGTGGGGACATGTTTATTTTTAGTGGGCCTGGAGGGGGTTGGAGGCGAGAGAGGGAGGTGTGTGTATGTATGCATGTGTGTGCGTTTGTGTGGGCGCCTGTTGGTGAGATAACGCACCTCCCAACTCATTAGAAACCCTGAGTCCCAAACCCTTCACAGATTCCCTCTCCTCCCCTCCCCAGGTGATCTTACTCCAGCCCCAGGCCACTTAAAGTCAATAAATCCCCTCATTCAGGACCCGAAAAGAACTAATTTTCTCTTCAGGTGGACGAGTCGAGGTGGAGCAACAAGAAAAAACAGCACCCCTCGACCCCTCTCACCTCCCCAAATTTCTCTTTACTCGCGAGTCTGTTCGACTCTAGTCCTCCTGGCCTCGGTCCCTGTTTGACACTGAGTAAGACAGACAAGTAGGGCTGACTGCTGGGGTGCTTGTGTTAGTCAAGGCCTCTTTCACAGTTTAATTAATAGTGTTTGGACAAGAGGGAGAATGTGGCGTGGGCTATAAGCCGGGCTGCGACGGGGGGTTCGCACATGGACGTGTGGGAGAGCGTCAGAGCTGAAACGGAGAGCATGTACTTGAATATTTGTGTCTGTTTCATGTACATGTGTATCTATGTGTGTGCCTGTCTATCTTTACGTGTGTATATGTATGGACAGTAGACAGGACGACTGGCAGGCTGCGGGGGGTTGAGGGGGGGAGGTCGCAGTAGTCAGTGTTAATTTATGCCCTCTCCCGACTCCGGCCCGGGACTCGTCTCTTACAGGAATAACAAACATGACCCCGGGACACGCCACCTTGGCTACCGTGCCTGAACTCTCAAGCTCAATCAGTCGCCGTCTGAAGACCCAAGAGCCACTCAATACTGACTATTATATTGCGTCTCGCCCTATTGCAAATACGGTCTGGGCCACAGTGGACAATAGTAAGTGGGCGAGTGTGTTTGGGCATGTGGGTGTGCAAGAAAAAGGGAGACAACTTGCTCTATGCTAAATGCAGTTTGCCGTCATGTAAAGGAGTCAGTGTGGACAGGTTTTGACACTTATGGGACCGACTTACAGCCTGCAGTGTTTGGGGATATAAACAGCCTGAGTGTGAGAGAGGTTGATCTGCATTTTGTCACAGAGAGAGAGGGAGAGAGAGAGAGAGAGAGAGAGGTATTCAGCAGAGGAAGGGCTGAGTCATGGAAAGACGCATAAGGGGCTGTGGGGTTGTTGAGACAGAGGGGAGGGTATTATTTTTGAGGTGGCATGTCGTCTTAGGGTGTACGGCCCCCGAAGTACTTGTCGTGCCTGAGATTGTAAAGTGTCTGTCAAGGTGAGATGAAACACAGCAATTGGCGAGACGTGTTACACCTGCGAGCTGAACCGTCCATTGCTCATGTTTGTTTACACCCAGAATATTTCTGAAACATGAACTAGACGGTGGCTGAAAATTCAGATGTGTTTGTTTAAAATGTGACAGGCGTAGTGAAAACGACAGAAGCTCGGGTTAATGTCAGAAGCTCATACCACAGCTCAGGGTGCATTTCACTTCAAGTTCTCTGACTTTACTTCAACTGATACCAGAACTAAAAGCTGATCTTAAGGTCATGCGCTGTCAAGTTGTTATTCTATCTAAGAATTTGCTGCATGTAATTTCACAGTTAAACCCAAAGGCAGTTTAAAACATCTAGTGAGAAATAGCGTGTGCTCACATGCAGAGTACATCAAGTCGCTATCACTACCAGGTTTGGGCGTTGGGTTTCAGCAGGGGTCAGCTATGCAAACCGTTAAAGCTCTCATATTACTGTTCAGTCTTTTAGGTAAACACGCCCACCAAATCGATCAAAAAGTTGTTGATACCATGGCAGACACAGTGGCGGTGAGCTTCTTTTATCTGCCCAAGTAGCTGGTCTAGTGCCTCCTTCTGGCCTCTCTGACGTGGAGCGCGGCCATCGATATCCCTCCAGCCTGCAGACAGAGGTGAGAGAGATGATATTAGAAAAGTGACCATGCAATGCTGTGTCTTTATCGAGAGTCACAGTGCTAAATTAGGAGCTCTACACAGTTATACTGTGCATTATGGCACCCACACACTATCCGCCTTTCGAAGTAATCAGATTGCTGCACTGATCACATTAAACAACTGTGTCTTATGATGTGGCATCTTGAAGTTGATATAGTTTGCACATTAAACAAGTGGGTGGCAACAGGGGGTCACACATTGCAAGACATTTCACTGAGGGGATTTCTTGACAAGTCTGTCTGGTCTCAAAACTACATTTAATCAACAAAGTTGATTAAACCGATTTGCTTCTGAGCTGGGGCCTTTGTCGGCGCTCTACAAAAACTGTTGGAGAGTAGACAATCAGGGTTGATATCGTGTAGTGTAATCACACTATTAATGATAGAGAGCCAAAGATGATGAAATGAGGGTGCTCTGAGTCTTAAAAGTTTGTTAAATGTGTTGCCGTTATACCCTAGTTCAAGATGAACTTTTAGCCAGTGGCGCAGCTCTTTGGACAGCAGTGTCAGTCTGTCGATTCATCACTTTGACCCAGTCTGAAATATTTCAACAACTATTGGTATGAACTGTCATAAAAATTTGTACAAACATTTGTGGTTTTCAGAGCATGAATCATACTGACTACATGATCCCATGACTTCTCTCCTTGCACCACCATGAGGTTGACAGTTATGTGAAAAATTTGTGTGTGAAATGTCTTTACCATAGATCG
>JAPZEB010000014.1:16742976-16754861 GCA_029783705.1 Chaetodon striatus | reverse complement strand
AGGGATGTTGTATGCTGTAAAGCCCTCTGAGGCAAATTGTGATTTGTGATATTGGGCTTTATAAATAAAAATTGAATAAAAAATTGAATTGAATTAACAAAAAGAAATATGCCAATGCTAGCATTTTGCTAAAAATGGCTAACTTAAATGGAAACTTTGGTACTTTTGAACCTGGACACTATTTTCCCATGTTTTTGAGACTAAGTGACCAATGGAGACAATTTTGAAATCATTTCAGTACTGACAGAGCGCTGCAGCCGCAGTGGTGAAACAGGCTGCAGTGTAACCCCTACCAGCAATTGTGCACCATCAGTTTACATCCACTATAAGTGATTGTTTTTGTGACTGACAGGCTCTGATTGTTATCTTAAGTGTTTTAAGGCCCTTCAGGGACATGAAATTCTTTTCTTTACCTTTCGCTCATCCGGTCTGTTTGCTATTGTGTGCACCGAGTCTCACGAGGAGAAGTCTCATTCTGAAATCTCAGACTTTTCCTCATTGTAGAAATCAGCTAAATATTCAGCCATGTAAGTGAAAGTCTTAGTCAACACTAAGCTACGCTATCCGTACTCCTACACAACCAGCATTTCCTGGTACTCCTCTCTCCAATTCTCACTTATGTTTCCACTGTTGTTTTCCTGCAAGTCACCTCTTGTAAGATTTCAGAATGAGCCTTCTTTCTGAGGGAGACTTGGTCACAATAATAAACAGACCAGCAAAAGGAAAGGAACTTTTCAATTCTCTGTAAGGTCTTCTCTGTAATGTTGTCAGACATTTAAATTAACAATCTGAGCCTGTCGGAGGCAAAAACAAGAACTTCTGATGGACTTAGATTGACAATGTACAACTGATGAATGGCTTTTTTAAAATTATTTACTTCCACATTGAGAACATTGTAGGATTCACTTGGGTCTATTACAGCAGCAAAGTCATTTGAGCTAAGTTACATTAAAAAAAGAAGAAAAGAAAAAAAAGCACTTATTGTACTCACAAAAAAACCAAAGCAAAAACATTAGAAAATCCATTGTCCTCTTGTTGGGGAGCAGGTGTTGGTGAGGGCAAAGACAGCCAAAACATCAGTCAGCTGAAACTCTTACAGATGGGTTCACCTCAAAAGAACACTTCAGCCCAGTGTTTTGCCCCAGCGCTTGGCATTACTGAATTATTTTATTTGAAACGTCCAACAGCTATAAAAACAACACTTACAGGCCCATTCTGAAGCAATATAAATACAAATTCAACCAGGACATGAAAGTACTCTAAGGAAATATCACAATATCATAGCAACATGAGGGACAACATCATCTATGAGGCTTTTTTCTTACATTACAATGTCCAATAAATGCTGATCATTTCAAAAGACTTATCTCCTTAGTTTAGGAGGGAAACGTTTAAAAACAAGAATAGCATTTCCATTCTGTCACCCACATTGGACTATTAAAATTGGATCAATTGAGGATTGTTAAATGACTCAAAATTACAGTTATTAACTACTTCTCACTTTGGCTCTGGCAAATCAGAGCTCACACTGCAGTTAGTGCTTCTGTGGAGAGGTGCAGGGGTCCAGTCAAGCAGAAATGGGACACCCCCCTTTATGCTTGACTGGACCCCATTACGTTAATAGGCACTGCAGTAAGAGTCAGTGAGTGGGCCAGGGTCCTGAATTGGGCCACCACTTCTCCACACTCAGTACAGCAGCAGTGGCAGATCATTACTGCAATATGTGAGATTATTAAAGGCTAAATGACTCCTTCAACTTGGAAGATACTGACTTGATCTCACTTCAGACTGAACAAGGCTGAGATTAGTAGAGTCGTGAGAATTCTTGGCTAACTGCTACAATTAAATCTAGATGAACTGCAGCTGCACTTTTTAATGTCTTATCTAAAAAATGACTTTAAAGTCAAAAAGTTAGGGATGACATGAAACAATTCCTTGACTACTTCCAGTTATACAACACAGCATTTGGTATTACAGGCAGTAACGTGAACCGTCCTATTAGCACAGGAAAGTAACAGTATGTGAAGCTAACATTAAAGGGACAGTTCACTCCAAAATCAAAAATACATGTTTTCCTCTTGCCTGTAGTGCTATCAGTCTAGATTATTTTTGTGGTGAGCTGCAGAGTGTTGGAGATATTCATTGTCTGCTTTCTCTTGAATATAATGGAACTAGATGGCACTCAGCTTGTGGTGCTCAAAGCCCTGAAAGTACACATTTGAATAACTCAACAGCAATGTCTCTTTCTGGAAATCATGACCTGGTTACTCAAGATAATCCACAGATGTTGTTGTGAGCAGTTCATGTAGGAACTACTTTCTTTCTACCAAACTATGCCCACCAACTGTATCACCACGCAGAAGGAAGCGAGCATCTACTGATAGCTCACCTGGCAACGCTGAACTAACTAATGTTAGAGCTGAGCCAAGGATCTGTGTACATCTTGCGCTTTTACAAGCATAAGCCTCTTGTCCATGAGTAGATGCACGCTTCCTTCTGCGCGATGACTCGGTTGGTGGTTGTAGTTTGGTGGAAACAAAATAGTTCTGACATGAAACTGCTCACAACAAGGTCTGTGCATTATATAATATAATAATAATAATATAATATAATAATAATATAATAATAATAAAATTATAATTCTTGAATAACCGGGTCATGATTTCTGGAAAGAGACATTGCTCTTCAGTTTACAAATGTACTCTGTTGCTTTGAGCACCTCAAGCCAAGTGCCGTCTAGCTCCATTATATCTGACAGAGGGCAGACATCTCTATAGCGGATATCTCCACCTATCAGCAACTCAGACCAAAACAACCTCGATGTGTAAACAGCTCTGCAGGTAACAGGAAAAGTGTGTATTTTTGATTTGGGGTTGAACTGTCTCTCTAAGCCTCAAATGTAGAAACAAAGGACAGAAAAAAGACAGACTGAGTGTAACTAGGTGTGTGGTTGGTGAAGAGAAGAGATGTAGAGTGTGTACGAGTGTGCCGGAGGGCGGAGTGGGGTAAAGAGGAGGGAGAGAGAGAAGTGTTACTTCCTCTGAAGATGAAGCTCGCTCTCTCACACTGAAGCAAAGGCATGGCCTTCGCACAGGGGCTTATCCTTCTTCTTTTTCTGTCTGTATGGAGGCCGTAACAACGCGCTTGTCTCAAGTCCATGACCTTTGAAAACAGCAACCTCTTTAACGGTGTTTACTACTGCACTGTGCAATAGTTGTTGGTAGCCAGCTAATCATTATCATGGATCATCAGGCTGTTGTTGCAATTTTGCTTGGCATCTACCGCTTATGGCTTGAACGAGACAGGAGGATCAGGAAGAGGAAGATCATCACTGAATGATGACGCTGAATTGTCCCTAGATGACGAAGCCCGTCTGACGCCACCACAATCAGCTTGGAGGCAGTTGGGCGTGCTTTGGCCTTAGTCTGGAGATAGTCTATCTCAGGCACAACTTGACACAACCTGGGGTGTTTAAACTGGGAACGGAAACACAAATCAACAAGGTATAGTTTGATTCGGTGCGCAAAAAAGTGCTGATGGAAAAGCCCTTGATTTTAGATCAGTCCAGAAGTTTATTCTTTTTCTATGAATAAAGAAACATTGTCTAACTTTAAACACTGTCAGTCGTTTTCTTCTTTTTGGTGTGTAATCCTTCCTTGTAAGATTTTTATTACGGACAGGTTGCTACTGGGGAGGCACACATATTGTGCTAACAGTGGAAGGGTTTTAATAACACTGTTTGATTTATTTGAAATAGGTGAACCTGGATCTGTGGACTATGGAGCAATAACTTTGGTTGGATGAAAATAAACTGTACTTAAACTGACACTTTCACTATTGTATGACCATACAGCGCCGACACATACGTCAGTGGGACTCTATGTGAGGTTAAGTCTGGGGATTGGGAGGGGGGTTAATCAAATTCTGCTTGGGACCCCAAAAATTCTTGGGCTGGCCCTGTTCCTGAGGCTTCCAGTGGTGGGAGTGTGAGGTGTGTGAGACGGCCTGCTTCTCAAACAGGTCTTGTGTGTGTGTACTATAGGAAACAGCACCCACCCCAGTGTGAGAAAGCTGTGGTTGGCTGACAGACAGACCTACTGAGCACCACTGCTTCTGGCTGGCCTGCACATATTTGGGATTAGAACAGTCAGTATGCACACATGTACACAGACACACAAACAGCTTGTGGCTGTCCCAGTGACAGAAAGTGAGGAAAGTAACACTACGCATCCTGCTGTGCTACAGAAAGCAAAAGGCTTTGAATTGTCTCTAACTGTTTCTTTTCCTCTTTGTGTTTTTCTTCCTGTGTGTTTCCTCTTTCCCAATCATACACACACACACACACACACACACACACACACACACACACACGATCATCTCTGTAGAAAACGATCCTTCAGCACCTTCTGCTTACTGTGTTAGCAAGCCAGCATCCTTGCTTGCTCACTGGAGGATGTGTCAGCGATAACCCACCCCCCCTCTACCACCATCAACCACCGTCCACCCCCCCATCGCCCCCACCCCAACTCCCTCTCCTAGAGCCCCCCGGAGGGCGCGTGGGGCTGAAACACGGTGAGCTCTATTCCCGGAAAGGTGCCTGTCCCGACAGGACAAGCGGGCCCTTTAATGGGCGTCCACGGCCCGGTATAAGGCCCCCACTGTTGGGGCCGCGCCGCGTGCTACAGCACAGACATGCAAATATTTCCAGTGGTAGGCCCAAATGGAAAACACAAACACGCAACATCGAAATTAGCTCTGAGAGAGGGAGGGAGGTGGACAGTAGAGAAAAAAAAAAGAGAGGGAAAGCCCAGTCTCCTGAAATGAAGACACACACACACACGCGCGAGCGCGCACACATGCACACACAGTTGCTGAAAAACACGGTGTGCTGATGAGGACAAACATGTTCATGTGTTCCCCAGATGTGCCCTAAGTGTGCCAATACACCCACACTCACAGTACCTATGTTCACTCTCTTACAGTAGGTGTGTACTGACTTAACATGCTGCACACAAACAGCTATCATCTCATAAATCAATACATTAAATCAATAACTGCACTTAAATGAATACATTTATCTAACGAGCCACACATATACTAAAAACTATATACCACAGAAAAGATTTTAAAGTCTTTAAACTGTCCTTAGATAGACAGATAGATAGATAGATAGATAGATAGATAGATAGATAGATAGATAGATGAAGACAGAGGGGTAGAAAGAGGGTCAGAGCTGCTCTGGTGACTCAACACCTCAGCTGTTGTTGCACATGACTTCACGGTTAACTTCTTGGCTGAACCCGGACAGCTTCTTCTGCCAGCCAGCCCCAAACGCCATCCTGCGGCTATGGTTACACACTCTGACGTCCACAGAGGGCGTCCCAAAACCCACCCAGCCTGCTGGCCCTGGTGGGTCCAGCTGTCACCCCCTCTCTAATGATGTCAAAGCAACGTCGGAATGACGTTGGAATAACCAAATCAATTGATGTGAAATAATGCAAAGTCTAAGTCCCCTTTTATGTGTGGGAAAGAGAGTATCATTCATGCAGGACACACTCACACACACACATCTTGCAGCTAAATCCTGTGTGAAAACTATTTTTCAGGGGTGTTAATTCAGTGATGCCAGCCAAAACCCTTCGGGGCTCTTGTTCAGAGAAATTTTATGTTTTGCTTTATGTAAAACTTGAACATACACGTATATGTACACACAATGGAGACTTACTGGATGGTACAGCGCAGGCAGGGGTGGAAACTAGCGGAGGCCCCCAGCCCTTCATGTTGTAGGCTGACACCTGGACATAGTAATAGGTCCCCTGTAAGGACAGGACACATGACAGTCAGTCACGGCACCATATACATATGTATGTGTGTGATTCAGTGCATCTGTTTGTCTCTTGCTAGGTCGCTGTCTGTCCTCCATTTCAGTGTGCGTGTATGTGTGTGTGAAGGGTGAAGGGTCTATCTTGAAGCTCTGTCTGTCTCTGTGCCCAGTGTGCAGACAGCAGGCCTCTGTCTCTCCTTTCTCAGCCAGATCAATCAAACCAGCCGCCGACACTTCCTGACCTCGCCTTGACCCCTGTCATGTGACAGGAGTGAGCTTTGGCTGGCAGCGGGGGTCTCAGAGCGGGGGAAGGGGTTTCTCTCACACAATAACAAACAACCAGTGGAGCGTCCATTTGTCTACATGCCCGCTTAAAAATGCCAAACATAAATCAGGTGGCAGGCTACCAAGCTGCTCTTTCCATCATCTTGGAGGCTGTTTTGCAACTGTTGCTAATGAATGGTCAGGAGCCAAGACTTTCAACAAATAACAAATAAACTGTGTTTTCCAATTGTGTTTTTTAGCAGGGCCATAAGTCTTTCACCCCCACCATCATTTAGGATTGATGGTGACCACAACTTGTGTGCGGAGTTTGATGTACGTAATAAAGGAGAGTCACTTGGGAAAAGCCTTCAGATGTCACCAAAGCAAACGCCTCAAGCTCACATGTAAATAATATCAGGGGCCTTGGTGTGGGAGAATAGCTTCTAAATTTTCTATCGGTCAGCGCCAACAGCTGGAGAAGCTGGGGCGTAGTGGTTCTTTGTGTTGCTTTGTGTCACCCTTAAACTATCAGATAATGCATGACTGTATCCTTTTTATCACGTAGTTCTTGAGGACTGAGGTGGGAGCAGAGGAAACGCTTCACAAGGTTCATGTGAAAATGGTGCGATAAATACAAGAGAAGCGAGATGTTCTATCCAACTCCATAAAACAAGTGTCACCTTTGACAGCATCACATATAAGAGATTTAGTTCTGCTTCTTTGGATTCTGGAAAAGATTCTCCCTGATTCCTACTGATTGAATCATCATACTGAGAAATAGTTCAGAGCGTCAGTTACATGGTGGAGACAGAGATTCTGGCAGAACATATCTCTATAAACAGATATCTGCATGTGAATGTAGAATCTGTACGCAATGGGACAAGATTTTTGGTAGTGGGGGCTTCTGATTTCCCTTCGTAGCCCTAACAGTATTGACCAATTACGTTTGGCTCTGGTTGTATCCAGGTAAACAGACTGTGCGGAGAGCAAAAGAGATGGAACACATTGGCTGAAAGACAATCTCAGAACCCATTAGCAATTGTCAGATGATGATTTAGCTTTTTTATTTGTTTATCTTCATTAGTATGCAGATATCTGTTTATAAATCATCTTCAGACTAATGGGTTCAGAGATTGCTAATCTGACTTTAAACAATGACTGGCTCAGTAAAGAGGAAGACTTGGCCTGCTAATCCATTATCCAGGTATTTGCTGGCTACACCAGAACCCCAAAAATATTGCCATCGGACTGATAGCTGACAGGTTCCAAGATTGTGCCTGAACTTACCGAAGTGAGTCCAGTGATGTTGCACTGTAGAAGAGTTGTGTCCTCCACCACCATCTCACCCAGCAAAGGACTTAATGAAGGGGCACTGCTCCAGCTCACTGCAAATACACACAAACACATAAAACATCACAAGAAAGACAAAAAAAAACAAAAACTTGTAACTTCAATCATAGTAAGAAATTGACATTGAAAATATACGTACGTACTATTTTTTAAAGGCATACTATTCAGGATTGTGGGTTACTGTTTGTAAACATGCTTGCTGGTGAAAGTGAAAGTAAAAGCCCACACCAGATTCACTCTCGTTTGGCATTTCTTCTCACTATATTTGTGTTTTTTTGGGTGCTGTGTCTCTTGGATGCCTGCTGCTTGCAGTCTGGCACCTGGTGGCTACCTTCTTATAAAGCTCACCTGAGCACTGTGGGGGTGCACATCTATAAATGTCCCAAGATGAAAATACAGGCAGATTGCAGAGTGACTGCAGAAAAATACATGGCTAGACACTTCTAATGGGTCATAAGTGATGATTAAGAGGGATTACTTTTGTTTGAGTCTATACATTGTTTTTCTGGGAAAATCCTGCGTAATATACCTTTAAACACTTCCCATCTGAATCTAATTAGCACCAGAGCTTTACATATTGTAATACTGAGTAGTTGGTTCTAAATGAAGTAGTGTGACGGGCACGGTGGCTGACCTTTGTACTTGGTAACCACAGCAGAGTTGACACAGAGAGGTTCCTGGAAGTCCACCCTCAGACTGGTGCTGCTGCTGACAGACAGGCGGACTACACTGGGGGCGTCTGGAGGGTCTGAGCAGGCAGACAGACAGAAAGAGGGCAAGTGAATAACAAGACAGACAAACAGGTAAACACAACCAGACTAAGATCTTTCACTGGGTATTATATCCAATAAAATGGAGCAAGCACATACAATTGGCATCTGACCGTAATGACATCATTCCGTCTTCCCGGTCTGTTGCACAATGCATTGCTCAGTTACAGAAATGGGGAAAAGTTTAGAAAGTGTCAAGCAATGGATGCTTGGGGCAATTTACAGTCAGTAATGGAATCTGTGATCTTCACAAATTAATGTCAACTCAAAACTGAGAAGAAGCGAGGACGTCAGTGATTGTGAATGTAACTACATAAACATCATTCTGACATGTGGTTTATTATTTCCATCCATGTCCACACAACTTACCCATCACTTGACATGAGCATGTGAAATTACAAAGAAGGGAACAATCTTTTTATTTTTTTGCATTAAAGTGCAGATTGGTTTGAGTGTAAGGGAGGAGTGTGTGCGTGTGAGTGAGCCTGCTTTCGGGGGTGGCTGTCTACCCTGCCACTAAGCGTGTCATGAAATGCCTATAAAAAATTAAAGCAGGAATACAGGCGTGTTATGTTTGCACACACACACACACAGTCGTGCGCTAGGCTTTCCAGTGTGGAAGCCATTAACTCTGCCCAGACAGAATGCCAGCAGAGAAAAAGGGTGCAAAAATGAAAACCAAAGACTCCTCGTATGATCTGAGCGGCAAACTTCCCTCAACATGTAAAAAAAAAAAAAACTCCCTGTAACAAGAATCAAAGTCATCCTGAAGCCTTACTAGCGTGCTCGAAGCCCGTCTGCATGCGTCGGAAGAGCCGGAGCCTCCACTCCCAGGCCTTGAGCTGCCTCTCACGATCGGATCCCTCCCGCTCACCAGGACCCTCGCTTCGAACCTGGGCCTGGAGCTCTGACACCCGCTGCTCAGCCTCCTGCACCAAGGTGGCCAAATGCACCGCTCGGCCCTCCAGACTCACGACTAAGAAACACATGAGAGAGGCAGCGATAGGGAGAAAGTCAATGCATGCATTCTGTATTAAAAGAAGAGATTCATTACACATTTTAAAACTGACTCCATTACTTCAAACCTTCTTTAACCTCCAGGAAAAACACTTTTATATCCACAAAAAAAGTGGTAAAAACAGCTTAAAGTTGAGCAATACTGGATTACAAATTTCAGTGTGCTGTTTTTCCACCCAAGAAAAAAGTGAAACCAACAATAGTAAAAATTTGTTATTAAAAGAAAATTCTCACAAGCATTACTTTTTTGTAGCAGCACTACGCCATGCTGGATATTTTGAGGAACAAAACATGTTTTCATCACAAAATTATTTACTAGCTCAATTACAGAAGTAAATATTGTGTTGGTTTGACTTTTATCAAGTGCACATGGTTATACTGATATTGCAGCGGCCTGCAAAAGTGGCCTACAAAAGTAAGTGAAATTGCTTTTGCAGGGACTCTTTTTAATGTCTTTGTTTGCCAAAATGCTGTGGCAGATTCCTCAATAAACTTCATTTAACTAAGCAGTCCCTCTTTAGGCATGACATCACCTAGAAAATGACACAGAAAATGTGGCAATGAAAGTGAGAGGGGCAAGAGAGGGAGGAGTATTCTTCTTTTGCGGTCGTAAAGGGAACACAAAATGGTGGGAACGTGCACCGGCATCACTTTAAACGGCCGTTGTAAAACTATTTTTCTGCAAAACTGGTGGAAAAATGTGTATAACTGATCTATTTATATCATACACCGCAGCCTCACACAGCCTCCATCAGAGGAATGTTTTTCTGAGAGGGGGTAGGGGTGTTACTAAAATGTGAACAATGATGTTTACTTCAACAAAAAACATCTCCATAGTAAATACAATGCAACACCCAGTAAAAATATTCAAATCATGGCCGTGCGGTTAGTGATAGTGGCTGGTGGTGGCATAACACAAAGATCAAAGATTGCAATTGCCAGCGTGTGCAGATTACGCTAAATAAAAGTATAGAACAGGTAATGTAAAGCTGTTAAGGTCACACAGGACAGTAGCATACTGTACTTCGTCTTTGGTGGCTGGTGATTCTGGGAGTGTTTGGGACTGGTGTGTGTCTGTGTTTAGTCTGTGTGGTCTGTGTTTGTTCATTGTAGATTCCACTGTTGAGCGTTAGATTCCACTGTTGACAGTAAGTTTAAAGCTCCGTGTCAAAATGTCCATCTGGGTGTTTAATTCTGCGTCTCTCTCAGTGTCTCCTCAGCGGCTGCGAGCTTCTCTTTGAATCCGAGCGTCTCTTCTGGGTGTCAGTTTTGTTGTTCTCTTGGGCCACTTGTGTGAAGACTTGAAGGCCGTTTGTCACTTTTAAAGCAGGTGACATGAGGGTTGGGGTTGAGTTTTAAGGTTAGGGTCAGGGCTTAAATTGGGATTATAACTGAGGATCCTTGGACTCCGACTCATAGATGGATGGAAATAACTCTTAAAGGTCCATTTTGATTTACATTTCCAGCCTTTCCAGGCTGAGAAACTGGTCCAGATGCTGTCACCAGTGTGTACGTGTGTCTTGATTTGTCCTTATTTCACATCAAGGCTGGGATCCACTACAGCACATTAAAGTGGCTTTGTCCTATTGAAAGCCACCGAGGGATTTATAATGTGAATATGAAGTTGCTTTGGAGAATCTGTTTGATTGTCTTTGTCTGCCTTTGTCTCTCTGGTAACCACACACTGTGAAGTCAAGCATGGCAATATCAATAGGCATCGGAGTCAATTCCTTTCAAAGCTCAAGGAAAAGTCTGCAGCGTCTTTGATGTCAATTCTCCTCAGATGGAGTTTGATTAGTACATGCTTATAAAAATAGAAGCCTTTACTTTCCTTATGTGCTGTCGTTCTCTCTCTCTTTCTTTCTCTGTTTCAGTCCTTTGTACAGACACACACACACACACACACACACACAGCTTACACTCTCACATGAGTTATTTGAGTTCTGGAGAGAGAGCACAATCAAAGAGCAAACTTCAGTAAACATCACTTTCCATTCAAGTGTTTTCAATTTAATGATACCTTTATAAGACGTCTGGCTCAGCTCTGGAGAGAGTGTGTGTGTGTGTATGTGTGTGTGTGCGCACAAGTACAAACACAAACAGCCTAGGAGCCTTGCTGGCGAGTTCTAATCATTAACAGAGGAAGGGAGCGGAGGCTCAGCAGATCACAGACAATGAAAAGTGCTTACGAAGATGACTAATATTGCATCATGATTACCACCCCTTCATCGCCTCTAATATGTTTTCACTGCCAGCACAAAGCAGAAAGAGATGTGTCAGTAGTGTGTGGATGAATGCACTACTGGTATGCATGATAAGAGATCATGCTATAAGCTATGTGTGCGTCGTTGCTTTGGGCAACACCTGCAGTTGCTTTGGTGGCAGCTGATGTTGTCGTGGCAGCAGCTGATGTTGTCGTGACAGCGGCTTTGGCGTCCGCTTTGTTGATTCCCATCGAGCCGCTGTGGAAGCCCAAACAAACTCTTGTCTGGTATCAGTTTTGAGCCATGCTAAAGATTGAAATCTGCATAGGAAAAAAATGATAACAGATCTGTCAGTAAGTGACAGATGTGGTTTTGTGGCCTCGCTCGCATCATAACTTGTAAAGGGTACAAGTTGTGATTGGCAGAAGTCTTCTACCTTTGGCTTTTGCACATATC
>JAPZEB010000014.1:16712070-16724937 GCA_029783705.1 Chaetodon striatus | reverse complement strand
TTCAACATAATACCTTATTATATCAATGAAATGTGATGCAACAAATGTATTTGTGACACAAAAAAGGCAATTCAATGCAATGAAATTATGGCCACACTTTGTACAGATGTCTTTGGAAGAGTTATGTTTTTTCAGACATTGTGAAAACTACAACAAACAACAAAATAAAAGATAATTTCTTTTAAAAAACATACATCTTCCACTCACTCTTTAAGTCTCTCAAGCTAGTGCCCATTGATAGCAATCCGAAACACTTTAGCACAACAGAAATGTGCTGAAATAAAATAACAATACATTTTTTAACCAAACATTTTTAAGTACCATTTTTTTATTAAACTTTTAACCTTCTAACACCTTATTCATTACATTTTTAATCACTTTTTAATGACTTTATGGTCTTAAATCATTATGAATTTATAAGTGAAACAAACACAATAAACATATCAATGAAACTGCCTCTGAAACAGAAACAAATGCTTGACCAGTGGATTTTTCATCAACCACTCCCCTTGGCCAGTGAGTCAAAAAGCTGATTTCAGACACTGGTTACAGTGCGGGGTGATTCAGTTGGAAAGATTAGTTTGGTAAAAAAGAAAATAGTTCCAACAAGAAACTGTTCACAACAAACTCTGTGGGTTATCTTGAGCAAGTTCGTCATGATTTCTGGGAAGAGACATCGCTGCTTTGTTTTTTTAAATCTATTTTTTGGACGCTTTGAGCACCACAAGCTGAGTGCCATCAAGTTCCATTATATTTGAAAGAAGGCAGACATCTCTACGGCTGATATCTCCAACACTCAACAGCTCACACCAAAACAATCCAGATTGATAAACAGCACTACAGGTAAGAGGAAAAATATGTGTCTTTTATCTTGATGTGAACTGTCCCTTTAATGTTCTCATAATGCTTTTTATTTAGAATTATAAAACAAATATCTCATAAGGCCACCATTTTTACCCAAAGATGTCATTGATGTAGATTATATTTTTTCATACTAATGGTTTCCTGGGAAAAAAAACAAAAACGTATCAATATTTTTTCAGCAATCTTACCAGGCAGCATATATCCTCTTATTTCCCCTTTACCGCCCCCTCTCACCCCCTCCTACTTCTTTTCTCCACCCATACCCTTGAGGCCATTTACTATGATTACCAATAACAATAACACTCCCATTATCTTTTATTTTCCCAAGGCCCTGCCAGCTCTCACAGACTTTTATAAAGCTACAAAACGGCTCCTGTTTCAAGCTTGTATATGGGCTGCCTTGGCTTAGAATTCCCTTAATGGTCACAGTTTGTTTGGGTATCTGACTTGAATCGACATAAACGGCAATGGTCCACTAAATAGATAGTTATAGAGTAAGCCACCTGAGACTGTTTTACTGCGGAGGGCTGCTGGTAGGTTTCCAGCTTGGTATTTAATATGATCCTTGTGTCACTTTACTCTTAATGGTTTTGATTTAAACAGTTAAAGGAGGGGGGCAGTGCACAGATAAACACAATTAAACCTTAATTTGAAAGTGTATATTGGTGGGTAACACTACATTTCCACATTTCACTTTCATTACAGGCAAACACATTGCAGTCATTTAACAGCTTCTTTCTCAAGACACAAAGGATTCACTGAGGCATTAACAGTTCTTGGACAACACGTAACTATTTACTGTAGATCTATCTGAACTGTACTCTGATTTCTAAGCATATACAAAATGCGTTCTTGATTAGTCTCATAAGAGAAATGTTCCTTTCTAACATTCAAACACGATATACTGGATGAGTACACTACTTAAAAAAATACAGCTCTGTGATAACAATTACTTGTTAGCAAAACAATAACACTGATTGCCTAGACAGATCACAGGAAGTGCAATAAATGTCGAACAATTTCAAAAATGCAACTGATTCATGGGGTGTTTTCAGTAGATGCTACGCGCACACGTGTTTTCCTTCTGACAGCGCTGATGACTGTACATTCCAGAGGAGCCGTGCTGGTCTTGTCAGGAGCCGGACCGACCTTGTTTCACCTCCCAGTAGCATGACTCAGCCCTCAACCTTGAATCTCTCCTCCTGGGGTCCCTTGTTTATTATGTCACAAAAGACCAGTCACACTCCCGTAACGGCGGCTCGCCCCGGAGAAAGTCAGAATCCAGCTGTAGCCGAGCCCCCCTCATCCCTCTCGTAAATGAGCATGTCCAATCTACCCACTGTGTTTCATTAAAACCAGACTACATCAATCGAGGCCTGAACTTTAAAGGCCAGGTCCCCTCTCCAGCAACATGGGAGAAAAACACGAAGCTGTTAAAGTAAAGGACCTCACACTGCACATACACTCACAACGCTCATACACTTAACACCACATTTCTGCTGGCGGACCACACATCGCAACGTCAGTCCGAGACCACACAGTAGGTCTCATAAGGCCGACAAAAGACCTCGTAAGACCTCACACCGGGCCCTAGCATGATTGGATAGGACCTCAGAGAATCTCACACCTGTAACTCCACAAACTGCAAAGTAACTCTACTGAAAAGCTACTGTAGTCCCCGCACAGCCATTAGAAACCTGGAAACTGTTTAGACCTGTGACTGTTTGGACATTTTTTACTTGACAAAATTAAGTGCAAAGGAAGTGTAAGATCCGCTTTAACCCGGGGCTATTTTCCCAATGGTGAGAGAAGTCTAAAGGAAGAGCCAAGAATACATAGCAGGAAGCTCAGGGGGGATGCCAGATGGACAGACGGCAGGATGGATGGGTAGATAAATGAGTGGAGGCCGTGCAACAAGAGGGGAGACTGGGAAGGAGTCCCATGGGTGGGGACGGGAAGGCAGCCTCGTGATGGAAAGCTTTCAAACTCCTTTCATCGGCTGCCTGAGGACTGGAGCTTTACAAGAGCAAGATGAGCCGGCGCCACTGGAGCTGCTTGGCGCTCTTCAACGAAACCCAGACGCAGAGACAGAGCAGGACCCTATCACCACTCCGCCCACTCTCTGCCCCCGCCCCAAACACCAGCCCCCCAATCCCCATTGACCTCAGCCTTGACTTTGTACACAGACACATCATAGCAAGGCTCAGTTGCAGTTGTCTCTCTTATTAGGCGTTACTTTTTGGATTTTATTCGTGAAAAGGGAAAGATTCTGCTCAAAATCCTGCTTCTCATACAAATTTATGAAGACTTATTTTATAATCTGCACAGTCTGAGAACCTTAAAGTCATGAACACAGGTCTCAGGTTTGATGTAGTGAAGGCAGAGTACACTATCACAACTTTCTGGGAATCATCAATGAATATGATAAAGCAGATTAAAAGATGGTCTTACCAGTCGACACTGAGAGATCGTCTTCTGTAGGATGGAGGTCTGTCCGTGGAAGTCTTGTCTGTTTTGGCCACACGCTCCTTGAGGGACAAGCGATGGGTAAATTTGGAGATCCCTGACTCTGACCTTGGGGACAGAACAAGAGAAAACTGATCAAAAAAGAGTTTATGGACTGCTTTAAAAGAATAGGGTTTGGGTTACCTTAGGCTTAGGGGTTAGGGGTATTCAATGGATCCCTGGCTCACTGCATAGACAAACCTCAAGAAACCTTTTGGCTTTCAACACATTTTCTTTTCATACATTATTAATTCTTACATGTAAGTTCAAGAGCAGTTAACACCAGCGCCTTCTTTCTCAGCTCTCAGTATAAATAATTGCTAATAAGAAAACACACGGAGGGACTGACATTTGTGTTGTGGGTTTATCTTCTACAGTATCACAGAAATTCTCCCTGCCAAAAACTAAAACTGTTCAGTTAAGGTTAATACTACTGGAGAACACGGGTGTCTCAGTAAAATGGATCCTCTTGTGCCTAAAACTACACTCAGTTTTGCAGAAATCACAATACTCGGTGGAAATGTAGTCCATGAAGTTGATAAACAGTGTAACAATGCTGCAGTTCCCAGAGGAAACATTAGGTTTCAGGGAAAGCCGCATACTTCCTGCCTAATTTTCTCCAAATCTTTTTCACAGAAAAAAAAAGTGAAGTCACACACATTTTAATCTCCTCTACTGGGCTGCCAATGTCCCAGTTCAACTTTTCGCTCAAAATTAAAAACAGGAAATGTAATATTTCTTCCATTCCAGCCCGGGACACATTTGATGAGACTCAGCATTGCAATATTGCTGTGGTAACAGTGGGGACTAATCAAAATGTAATAATATTCTCTATCAAAGAGCCAGGCTCGCAGAGAAACGTTGCCGGAGCATGAGTATGTGATGTAAAAAATTCACAAGACTTGTTAAAGGTCCAGTGTGTAGGATTTAAGGGGATATATTGGCAGAAATGGAATATCATACAATAAGTATGTTTTTTTTCCTCAGTGTATAATCACCTAAAAGTAATAGGTGTTGTGCTTTTGCTCCCTTAGAATGAGCTGTTTACATTTATATAGGAAGTCCGTCCTTTTTTAAGGAGATCGCCATGTTGTACTGCCATGTTTTCACAATAACCCAAAGCAGACAAACCAAACACTGGCTCTAGATGGGGCCATTTGTGTTTTTGCGTTGGCCTCCGTAGTTTGCAGCCTCTCTGCAGCGAGAGCATTGGAAAAAGTGTTTTTTATTTCATGTGAAACTGTTTTATTCAGTGCTTTAACCGGTTTAAATCACCAGGTCCGCTTGCTTTGGAAAGGAAGAGACTGTGGATAATTCGGCTGCTGGTAAAAACCTCCTTAACAGCTGGATCTTAACTTGTCAGAGAAAAAAAGGTGAGTACATTGGTTTTAATCACCTGGTCTTCTTGTTTTGGAGAGGAGGAGACCTCTTTGGATATTTTGGCTTCTGGTTAAAAATGCCTGAACAATGAACAATGAAGGATTTCTAACCAGGAGGAGGAGAAGTTCCAGCATCTTGCAGTCTACAATTCTAACCACAAGATGCCACTAAATCCCCCTAAATCTTACACACTGTTCCTTTAAACAAGGGTTTATATAAATGTACCCAAAGTGAAAACAAATCTGTGGATAACTAAAGGGACAGACAAAGCACTGCAGGAAAAAAACAAAAATCTAAAATGCGTAATTGAAGAATTTTCCTACTGATGTTGCCATGAATTTTTTTTTCAAAATGACAGAGGGTTACATAAAATGATGCCCAAGCATTGCGCAGCATTCTTTGCTCACCTAATCTAACACACATGCTGTCTTCATTTCATTATGAAATGATAAAACATCCTTAATAATGACTCATATGTACACACACACACATACATATATCTCCTCTCAACCTGAGCCAAAAAGTGTTTTAGTCTCCATGGTGAGCTCTGCTGGAGACATGCTGCAGGGATGGTTGATTGAGGAGAGCAAAGACTACCGGGGTGCACCCTGCCACTCAAAAACAAAGCTTGTATCTGCCATCACTGTTGTTAGTTTATGTAAGATGCTGCAGCAATAACAGCTCACATAAGGCTTTGATAAAACGGGATTGATGAAATCGTACACAATAGCTCATGTCGTTATTTTAATCACTGAACAGTGACATGGATGAATGACAGTGTGGTGATGCGTCCAGTTGCGTGTAACTCAATTGCCAAATTGGCATAATGTCACATCACATGCTCAATTTTTTGGCATCCTGATGCAGAGGTCTGACAGGACCTTGAATGAGTAATTCACATGCTCTTGTCCAGGAGAGTGCTTTACTTCAGAAAGAGGACAGACGGTCTGCGAGTGTCCTGTCAAGTCTAATGCTTCTACGAGAGACTGATCAGATCTGAGAGAATGATTCAATTGGATGGAGACATTTATTGCATCGCAGAATTTTAAACGTTGCCACAGGTGTGAGTTAAAGACTGCTGTGACCTTGGAAATTAAAGTGAAACCCTTCTTAAAGTTACACATCCATGCCAGCTGGGCTTTCTGCTACCTTGCTTGGAACATTCTCTCCTCTTTTCCAAACTGATATAAAAATAAAATGTCTCGTAATAAGATTGCTTCATTGCCAAATTTCTATTTCATCCCTCTCTCAAAACGGGCAGAGTCCACATCCTTGACAGGCATCATAAATCAACTTTCTCTGAACACCAAGTTAAAAAAACAAAACAAAATGTGACAAATGAAGAGTACATTTTAATATTAGTTAAACTTTTACGGAATAATTATGGGCATAAAATCAAAGCACCGACATTATCATCACACTTTCCAATACGTATTTCTAAGAAAAGCTTTTCTATCTATATAAAACTGGGAAGCATTTTGTTCTTGTAACATATTCTCCCATGCTACAAAGACAGATTCATCATGAGACCAGTTGTTGCACTATAAAGACGCTGCCCTAAGCTGAGATGAAAATACATGAGTTTTCATTCAAAATGACCTCATGCTATGGCTTATCTAGTAGAACAAACCCCCAGTCCCACTGCTTTCGTTCCCACTCCTACACCCTCAACTACTGTTTCCTGACCCTACGCCAGCTTCTCCAAAGAGTTGGTTGACCTCTAAGACAAAGAGGCATATTTTCCTGTATGAATCACACAAACGGGGTGTGGGATTTTAGTCAGATGGCGGAGCAACCCCTAATTGATGGTATTAAGTTAGGCTGGGCTTTTTCTTCTTCAAGGGCTTTTAATTAAATTAGTAGCACTGCCCTGTGCACGCCAGCTACTGCCAACCATTGACGCTAATGTCCCTTTCCGTAAACTGCGTATTTCACTGGTCCGAGAATATCTGATTCACAAATAGACTGCAGGGGTGATTGGTTTGGATCATCATTGGTTGTTAATAATTGCCTTGGTTTATATCTCTAATATGTTTGGCCTATGCCCAATAGTTACATTAAGAGTTCCCTGTAAAACTTCAAACAAACTTTTGGATCAAACGCATGACACAACACGACCATAGGATAATGACTTCAATGCCATGAAAACACACAGGATCATGACTTCAAAGACACGGGGGCCAGTGGACATAGAAGAGGACTCAGGGAATCCCTTTGAGGGGTTTAGAGGACAAATGGACATGTGAAGCAGGTGGGTCTCAGCGGAGGGGATCTGCTGGCAACTGGCTGCCTCTTGGCTCCCTGAGAGCCTCGACCCCTGGCTCCGCCCCATGCAGCTGTCCCCGATAACATCATCACAGCAGGCACACTGTGATGATGCAATCCCCTTGGAGGCCCACTCAGGATATCCCAGTCGATTATCCTCTCATCAGAATTATATTTTCTCTTTCATTTTCCCGGTGTTGATTACGGCTTAAGAAACCAGTGATTGATTGTTTTTCCTTATAGCACTGAGGCAACGATGTGACCTTGAAGCCATGTGATCCCATACACACACAAGCAACAAAGCTTTTAACCTTTAACACCACCAGGAAAGTGCATACGTACAGCAGGATGCAGCCAGTGCTTAGGCACCTGCCAGTCTGCCCTGTCCTCTTAGAAGAACAATCCTACAAAGCCAATGTGGGCGTACCTGTATGTGCCAGTCCCTTGTTGTTTCCTATCTCGCATATCTGCAACTTTGCTTTGCTCTCAAAGAACGCAGACAAAGGCTATTAAGCCATTCAGACCACATGGAGAATGGATGCCGATCTCTTGCTGAGCGAAGCTGCACAGCATGTGTGCACGTTGGACAGCAGCTATGCAGTGGAAGCTTTCTATTTCCATCTCTTTTCCATTTGTCTCTGATGTATAAAGCTGGTAATTACAGGCATACAATTTAAAACACCCCGCTGAATTAATGTAACTTTTGAGAATGTATCTTTATTTTTAATTTCACATGGGATGTCTTTTTACTTTTTTAATGTTATTTTGCTGATATCTGTTGTTGAGGTTGACCTTTTTTGATTTTTAGTGAAAGGTCTCCACAGCTATTGGATGGGTTGCCCTGAAATTTAATATGGATATTCATGGTGCCCAGAGAATGGATCCTAACAGCTTTTGAGATCATAGCATATCCACTGAAATATCTACACACTTGTTGGATTGGTGTACAACTTTATACGGACATTCATGGTTTCCATACGTTGTGTTCTAATGACTTTGGTGATCCCCTGACTTTTCCTCTAGCACCACCATGAGGGTGACATTTGTGGTTTTAAGTGAAATGTCTGAACAAGAGTTTCATGGTTGGATTGCCATGAAATTTGGCACTGACACTCATAACTTTTCATATAGCACTTTCATGCACTTTCATCTTAACTTCCAAATATAGGAAAAATCCTGACAACTCCTCGACTCATGGCTATGTCCTATCCTATCTCAGACTTCCTATCTTATCTTGATGTCAGAAATGCTAATTCTAATTGTAAATTTGATTCTTCGTCACTCATCGTGTCATGCCTCTATCTATGTTTATAATGTACATTAGACTGCCTGTATCTTTGATTAGAGTGTACAGGTAGGCTACTGGAGAAAAGCCATAATATCAACAGCTATCACTTGTCACTGGCTAACTAGCTTGCTATCATGACAGGATAATCAAGTATATTATAGATAATTGGAAAGACAATTATTAATTAATTCATTTTACGTAAACCGCTTATCCTGTTGAGGGTCGCGGGGGGGCTAAAGTCATCCCAGCTGACACTGGGCGAGAGATGGGGTACACCCTGGACAGGTCACCAGACTATCACAGGGCTGACACATAGAGACATACAACCATTCACGCTCACATTCACACCAATGGCCAATTTAGAGTCTCCAATTAACCTGCATGTCATTGGCCTGTGGGAGGAAGCTGGAGTACCTGGAGAAAACCCACGCTGACAAAGGGACATTTAATTCAGGAAGAATAAATATATTAATGAATCCTTACAATATTATAACAAACTATAATATATATTCTTCGTTTTCATCTTTTTGTCCTACATTTAAAAAAACAACAACAAAATTGTCAGTTATAGTTAGATCTGCAAACTCAACCTGAAATATTCCAAAAATGAGCTGCATCTGTGATTTGCATGACCCTGGGCAGAGCCCATTGTCTTCTTGTAGGTCTCTACAGAGTTGGCGGTAGCACGTCTATCAAATTTAAAATTGTCTTGGCAGACAATGTAAACCTATTAATGAATGGTCCTGGAAATTTAAAGTGTCATCCTACAATCTGAGTAGCCTTTCAGTCATTGTCAGTGCCATACAGGCCTAACAAAAGTTTGGGCAATTATTTTTGATTTAGGACAGAGTCTGAGGAATCCTAACTTACAATTCATTCATTCATTTTCTGTAACCATTTATCCTGTCAGGGGTCGCAGGGGGGCTGGAGCCTTTTCCAGCTGACATTGAGTGAGAGGCAGGGTACACCCTGGACAGGTCGCCAGACTATCACAGGGCTGACACATAGAGACAGACAATTATTCACGCTCACATTCACACCAAAATCCTACATGTCATCCTAAAATGAGACAAGATAAGATTTCAGATTCAGGAGGTTTCTGTAATGAAGCTTCAGGTCAACTTTTTAATCTTCCAATGTTTTGTTTGAATACATTCTTGCCTTTCCATTGCCATGGGCAAATCTTACCATGCCACCACTGAGGTGCTATACAAGGTAAGCAATACTTAATAAACACCAGTATGTTAGTTTGCCATTGTGAGCATGTTATCATGATAACATTAGCATTTAGCTCCTAACATTGCTGTTCCTCAAGTACAGCAGAGAGCTTGTAGCGTGGCTGCAGACTCTTAAAATATACCCAACAAGTAAAGATAACTATTTTTATTACCATGTTAACCACCTAGAAAGAAACAAAACAGGATGCTATATTTTACAGTGGTTAGTTACATAAAGTCATGTATTTTATAGACCCAGTCACTACAAGATACGATAAGTGCTCCTAATATATCCCTCCAATGTGAAAGCCCACCACAGCCTCACTGCAATGTGACTTAGATTATGATCTTGCCAGCATTAGTAACTTTCCCCAATCCTGCAGGACAAGAGTGCTTTTGTCAGCGCTGAATGGCTTGTGTGGTGATACGGAGAAAATGTTGACCTACGCTCGCATACACACACTTTCACACTGTCACTGCGAAGGATCGCTTTCTCGCAAACAACTCACCTAATGTCACTTTCCCTCTCTGTTCTGTTGCCATGGCAGCAATTAACTGTTCAGAGGTATTCATGTGCAGAACACATTCTGCTAAAGAACTGATTGTTCTTGTTCACAGTACACAAAGCTATCGACTGTGCACTTTGACCCCCGCTCATAGCCTCAGTAACCCACTGCTATTTGAGAGCAGAGTTAAGACTGCGTGGAATTCAAGCAAAAAAACACTGCAGCTCAAAGATGTTTAACAGTGACCTGCAGGGCTCATTTTTATTACTGTTACAACGGAATTATAAATACTATGAATATATTAACAGGCCTCATTTGTCAATGTGTTAGTTATAATTGATTTATTGTTACAGCAAAGTCCTTATTAATTTTTTTATAAACTAAGTGATACAAACATTATTGTAGTATTACATCATTAGCATTTCTTTTATTTTGCTATAATCTGAATTCCAAATTCTTGAAAATCCTATACATTTTCTGATATGAATGCTATTATTGGTATTGTCTCTGCCATCATTATTGTTATTGTTTATTATTGTAATTCTATATTTTGCATTCCTGCCCTCCTGGTTGACACCACACATTTAGAGCTAAATTTAGACCATTTACAGTTAAATGTAATGCTTTTTAAGACCTGTTCAAGACCACTTTTGCCCAAATTTAGGACAAATTTTTGGACAAATCACATTTTACTTATTTAAGCATTGCAGGCAAGTAGTTTATATGTGGTCTTGTGCAGAGGCGTTATGTAGGAATATGGTTATTAGAGTTAATTAAGGCTCTGAGATTAAAAATTTGAAACATTATACATGTGGATTTTTACATGGAAAGGCTTCACTCATTTCTAGAACAATCAACTTAAAATGGATAAATAACATTTGATAATTTTTTTGTAGTAGTTAAGACCTCACAAATTCAAATTTAAGACTATTTAATGACTTGTAAGGCCTCATTGTTGTTAACATTTTAAGACCTTTTAAGTCCTGTAGACACCCTGCATGAAATTAATCACCAAGTAATTTGATAATTGATTAATTAGTTTGAGTATTTTTTATGACATAAGTCGAAATTTTCTGATTCCAGCTTCTTCCAGCTTCTCATTTTTTTTTTAGTTTCACTACTCCTCCGTGACAGTTAACTGAGTATCTTTGGGTTGTGGACAGAACAAGACATTTGAGGATGGCATCTTGGGCTCTGGGACACGCTAATCAACATTTTTCACCATTTTCTGACATTTTCTAGACCAAACAACTGTTTGATTAATGAAGAAAATAATCAACAGACTATTTGACAATGAAAAAAAATGTTAATTGCAGCCCTACACACATTAGATTTACATATAGATTAATTGGAAAAAAATATGGAAAGCATGCTGTGCAAAGCCTCTCAGATCATACAGAGGGTTTTGTGTGAGACGTGTTTATAAAGGGATCCCACTGAAACCAGCAGAACACTATGCATTACACAATCTATGCGGTCTGTCTGAGATTGGGCTGCTCTTAACCACAGATCTTATTTCAGATTACTAAGGCACAGACACGATAGTAAATCATAAGCAGGACAGACAAATACCTGACCCTGTTTCAGCAATTATGGGCAATGGCCGCCTACCTAAAACAACTATTTTGGAAAGAAGGGAAAACAAAACGCAGGGATTTCTTTCATCTCCGTCTCCTGCTATGGCTTCTTATCCCTGCCAATGGAACTCTAATACGCCAAAAAGAATGTGGGCACCCACCCATAAAACAGATACATGCAAATGAAATGGATGCAAGCACACAAGCTTGTTGGCGTGTGCACGCACACATACACAAACACAAGTTTAATTCAGGAACATACCCCTCAATGTGTTTCATTAGGCAAACAAAAAGGCTTTCAGTGGTCCAATCATAAAAGAACGCAGCCAAGCTATGAACATTGCTAATTAAAATCTGCTCAAAGAAAGCCTTGTTTTCCACTCACCATCTCCATCCAAACCCATGTCTGTGTGTACGTCTCTCTACATGGTGGAGGCCGCTTTTATTTCACTTGGACTGAGGTCTCACCAATAAAACATACTGATATTTCTTCAAACTAACAAGCTTTTCCTTCAGTTGTGATACGATTACATTATCTGAATTGCTCAAAGCGTAATATTTAATCGTCGGTAGCAGTGGGGGTCGACAAATGAGAGGCAATATCATAACAGGCTGTTGCATAATACCTGATGCACTCTGGAGTCTAATGAATTTGGCTTGCTTCTTAATACTATAAAATCTGTCTGAAATAATGCATCAAAATCATACAATGCGTGACACAGAGAAAACATGTCGGTGAGAAGGATAAGTCTTCGAGCAGCCGCATGGGTCCAAATAAGAGGGGAGGCATTAAACAGCCAGCTCATTGCCTTGACAAATAAGTCTTAACAATAACTGCCTCAACTTCAAGCGCTAATGATCTAATCATAATGCTACGTGCCAAACGGAGGGACTCTGTTATCACCCTACGCACATATTCTCATATGCTGCCCATCCACCCACTACGGTAAACACAGATATTTCCATCTCGGCTCCTTTCCCTCCATCCCCTCATTTGCAACGTCTCTGAGTCACACTCATCGTTTCATCTTCTTTTTTCTCCCTTTTTATTACATCGCTCTCTCTCACTCCTGTTTTCCACAGAATCGGCACATACAGAATTTGTCAGGGAGACAAAAATGAGGGAGGAATTTGATGCCTTTTTTCACTTTCGGTTGGCTCCCTGTAGTGTTGGGCTTGATACCATTCCCTCTGTGTCCCCCTCTCTGCGTTTGATGTGTGCCATAAGGCTGACTCAACACAGTGAGACATACGGATGATGGATC
>JAPZEB010000014.1:16685227-16699170 GCA_029783705.1 Chaetodon striatus | reverse complement strand
ATTGTAAAAGAGACGTCTGGAGAACTGTTGACAGGACACCTCCAGCTGTAAACATGGTCAGTTATTACTCTGTGTGTTTGTGCTTGTGTGCGCTTTCATGTGAGCAGTGCAATGACATTTTGACCAGCGAGTGACTCCTCTACTCTGGTGTTTTGAGTGTGTGTGTGCTTTTAAGTGTGCAGCACAGTGACATTTTGTCCAGCGATTGACTTCTCTGTGCGATTAAGTCTGCATATGAGTTTCATCCTCCTGGTGGGGAGAGGATAGACCATACAGAGTGACTGACCTTTCACCTCCCAGCTCCCCCACAGTGCCCTCAGGTAGTGTCACTCTGCCATGGGGATGAGGGCAGGTGGGTGTCTTTCATTTGAAAGATAGGTCTGTGGGGGGTGAAGGAGCACGACAGAGCTACCATTCAGGCTGAAGTAATGATTGCATCAGATTATTCGGCTGAGACTTCATTTTTGTAGGCAGAAACTTCTACACATCTAAATTGTATCCTTTACAGGAATACAATCACCATGGCGTTACAAGCAAATGCAAGATTGCAGTTGATTATTTGGTGACTGATTTTTGGGAAATGACAGCCTCTGTCCCTCTTGTCATACAAAAGGCTCAACTTAACAATTCATAATTCACATTAGGAGCATCGTCCTGGAAGTTTGGTGAATGGACTGCATTTTAAAAGCATTTTTCTACTCATAGCGACCACTCAAAGTGCTTTACAACACAAGCACCATTCACCCTACCATTGCTACCATACAAGGTGCCACCTACTCATCAGAAACATTCACGCGCAGTTGAGGTTCTTCAACATGTAAACTGCAATGGCCAAGGACAGTCAGATTGTTAGATGACCGCTCTACCTCATGAGTCCTAGCCGCCCCATTACAGCGATTATTTGGACATTCAACATGGCAAAAGCATTTTCTTTTCGAAAAATGCAGTAAAAGTGTCTTGTGGAAAACCAACCACCAGGAAAAATGTTGGCAAACTCTGGATACATTACATTTTCATGTAGTGGATACACTGAAACTTTATGTTTCAACAATGCTGTGGCCAAAGTGTGGTTAGGTTTAGACACAAAAAACACTGGCTTATGGTTAGGAAAAAAATTATGCTTTGGTTTAAAATACCTGGTTGTGTAGTGAAGTATCTGTAAAAAAAAAAAAAAAAAAAAAAAAAAAAATGCTTTAGATGGCACTATCCCTGCCGATGGGACACTACACAACAGCCATATTTGGAGCCTGAAAGGCAATGATTTTGTTGGTCTCCAACAGTGGTCTGCAGTTTAGCAGGAGCCTCCCCAAGGTGACAAACCATCCACCATCTCCATCACCTCTGGATGACAAAGACAGCTCATATACCACATCACTAGAAACAATTTGATACACATAAAACTTAGAAATGTAACCTATTAGTCGTTTGCAGAAACATACAACGCCAACAGTTTCTCCTGGCAACTGGGCTCCTTACACCATGACTGCATCCTAGAGGGTATTACGGATTTATTTAGAAGAGCCTGAAATTCACGATCAAAAGAAACACTTATGACCAAACGAGCAGATACAGAATCATTTCCCATGTGACAGTGTGTCATGCACAATATATTTTGTCAAACAGAAATAGTCAGTCTGTGAAGTTATGGAGGCAAGCTTCAACTAAAACGCTGTTTCCACATAGATTCCATCATCAGTCAATCAGTCTACCAAAATGTAGAAATGAATTGCCTCCGAGTGATATTTTGCCAGTTTGTACACCAGCCTTTCACAAACTTGGCTCACAGTGTTCCTGCAACTTGCCATCTGCGTCCTCTCACATCTGTCTGCATTTATACACAGAAAGCATCCCTAACAATCGTACAAAAATGGAAGCAAAAATCAAATCAGGGCTAGCAGCTCAGGTGCAATCTCAGCTCATACAAAACCTTTCCCTCTCCATGCATCATCGTTTATTCCCCTGAGCCAAGAAAAAGCATATTTCCTTAGACAACTGTAGCAGGAGATATCACACCTGACAACTAATAGAGCTATTCTTAACATCTTAGTCAATTATCCAAATGATAGTGGGAAGTGTATGGGTCACAATTGGCTGGCTTTACACATCACGTATATGACATGTTTGCAAATTCTGTGCAAACGCATATCAAAACTCAAGAAAAAATAGATTATATGACTCCTATAAAAAATAATAATACATAAAAATCAATTAGTCAGTCCTACAATCAGGCTTACGTTTACATCAAGTGTGGCAGCAGGTGTGAGAATGCATACCTTTACAGCAGGTACCAAAGAAAAAACTTGGCATTCCCTCACAGCTGTGAAATTACAGAGACAATATACGCTGTATTCCTGCCAAATGCCTCAAAAGCATAATCCGCTTAACATGTTTCTTTAAATACTGACTCACAAGCAAACAAAAATATACTAACAGTAAAACACACATAAAAACACCATAATATTTGCAGAATACCTTCACTTTCTGTCGCTTAATTCCAGCACACACACATACCTGTCGAGTCCAGCCCAGTGAACCCAGTCGGAGAACGTTACTCCACTCTCCCTGTCTTCTTTTTCTCTCTTCTTTTCAAACCCCAAAGTCCTCACCACAGTCTTCCACTGGTGGCTCTAATTGCTGTTCACCTGTCCAACTTCAACTCTTTAGCTCCGTTTTCCCTCCCTCCCTACCAAACTCTCTCTATTCTCCTCTCTTTCTGTCTAAAGCCGTTGGTCACACGAAGGTTTGTGAAGCTTGCTCCGATGGTGGCTGCTACCGCCACTGACTTGTTGTACTTTAATTGTGGTTGCTAGGCGATAAGCTTCTCCAATTCTGCACACAGTGAGAAGGGGAGGACAGGAGAGGAGGGGGGGAGAAAGTGAGAGAATAGGTGGCGTGGGGGGTAGGAGGAAATGCTCATTATAGACACAGTAGCCTGAAGAGAATGATCGGCGGGGAGGAGGGGATGCGGTTTACAGGAGGGGAAGAAGTTGTGCAGATGAGAGGCATGGATGGATAGAGAAGATGGGACCTCACATAGCAGGTGCACTTCCTTATTTTTACTTGGGGACCTCGTGCAGCCTGGAGCACTTAAGCCACAGCAATACTGCACTTGGAGGATTTGCTATAATACTTTAAATGGACAAGTATTTAGAGTTTCTGTACACACTTCTGAAAGCACCGTCACTTTTTCTGCTTGTGCATCAAATACCTTTTTAAAAAATATCTATCTGGTCGGGTTGGTATTAGCTTTTACTTAATTTAGACTACAGCACTGTTTTGCAACTATGATTGGACTGACATTCAGATCTAGAGTCAACAGAGAATAAACAGTTAGCTAATTATCTCTTTGAGCCCACATCTCCCTGCTTGTCTTTGATGTACACAGGTGTCTACAGATGACAAACAGCTCAAATTAGCTTTTGTGTGTGTACTACGTTATGTATTTAAAAGACGTACTTTGAATGGAATCCCACGCCATCGTTGCACTTGTCAGATTGATGAAAGCTTAATATGGCATTTACATAAAGCCAGCAAGAACAAAATTAGTCACAATGTGTGATTTCTTTGATAAGGCAAGAATAGCAGCTAGTCATCAGCGTACCGTGGGTGACGTGAAAAACTGACATTGGACGATTCCAATATGTCATCGCTTAACTTTTTAGTGTTGCGTCTCTCAAGATTTCTACCACACAGTAATGCTGCCCACCGGCAGAGTGGTTGAGATCAGTTTCTTCTTTATGTAAATGATCAGACATATTTACATCAGACAGAAAAGTAACTGTCTTTTCCCACATCTAAAAAAGAATACGCCCACTGCTGAATGGGTTCCGTTTCTGTGTCAGAGTACAGAGTCTGACAGCCCCTATTACTGTTAATACCGTGAACTGATGTTTCCCACATAAAGCTGACTCACATTAGACCTACTGACCTGTGATTTCCTCAGAACAAGCCTTACATAAGATGTGGGAGTGGGACTGTGATAAGGCAAAGGGACTCATAAATTGTCAACATGTACTATCAGGCGTTTCTCATGCACTGTTTGTGCATATACCTACATAAGTAACGCACAAAGATTCGTATGTATCCCATGTAATAATGAGCCAGTAAGTTGTGTATATCACACGTAATTGGGAAGGTTGCAATGACGTGACTAATCCGCTGATGGGAGTAAAGAAGGAAGAGGTAGTAAGACCAGAAGGACATTCCCACAGGTTTCTTTTCATAAACCTAAAGTATGTGACTTAACTTGCCTCAACCTAACCAACTTAACTTCAGATTGGGTACGTAACTTTACTAACTTGATGTCTTTTGTAAGGAGCTTCTGTATTTACGGTACCTTTAATTCAGTAACATCACCCGACGAAACCTTTTTATGGTATTTTACCTTCTCTGCAATAACAAATAGTTACAGTTTTGAACAAGCTACAGAGGTGACGTAGTAGACTACAAAGTAATTCTGCTCTTCTGCTCTTTTTTAATCACACATCGAGTTAATCTTCTGTCTGACTGTCTGCTTGTGTGCATGTGCGTCTGCTCGTCTAGCAGTGGTACTAGGCTACTTAAACTATCATGACAGATTGGCACTGCGATGATAAATCTGGCTTGTTGGGAAGCTGACGAAGCTCCATCTTTGGGGCGCTTCGAAGCACTTCTGCCTCTTGTCTGGACTAGAACCCGGCAGCTCTGTGGCACTCCGTTGCCAGCCTGGGAGCTTTGTGGCTGGATTCCAGGCTTCGGGGTGCTTTGCAGCACTTCCAGCTCTCGTCTTAACCCTACATTGTCACCCAGATGGGCTCTCAGGTACCAACATTTAGCACTGATTTATTAAACATTAATCAGCACTATGTGGTGCAACCATATTTACCAAGTACGGTACCCAACCCTTATCCAGATAAAGTAAAAGGTTCACTTTATTTTATAGTAAGTGCTGAAAAAAATGTTAGAATAATGTCTTAACAAGTGTCTGGTGACAGGCAGTGACCTGGAGGTGCATCACCCACAGGCTGCTGGACACGAAACAATGAGTTCTTGACCTACAGGTTGAGTATCAGTTTAAAAGGACATTTAGACACATGAAAACCAGCATGCCGACAGCACACCTGGAGAGCTCTGGTTATGACCAGTAAGCAAATCATGCTTCCTTTTACAGTAATGGCTCACCCGCTCAGACTTTTAGCTCTGGTGGACGTCAATATAAATCACTTTAGTCACGAAATCTACATTGTGCTTGGTGGCTGGCGACCTTTAGTGTGACTGTGGGTAACCGCTGTGGGTGGGAGTACGTGCATGTATGAAAGACAGTATGTGTGTGCATGGTGTTGGCATGGCATATTATGACTCACTGTGTGTTTTCAATGTCTGGCTGTGGGCACACACAAATCTCTGCCACCTCATTGTCCACTGAGTGAGTACTGTGCAGCCTGAGCACGGAGCGGTATAGGGAACATTACTCATAGCTGGTGGAAATGTCAAACATGCTGGCATGGCTCTGAAAAGATACACAGGAAATACTGTCATACTTTCTTTTTTTATCCCCTTCATTTCTACTTGTGTCTGTCCATCCCTCCATCCACCCTAGCTTTCCGCAACAATAAAATCCACCTGCCAATTTCTGCGGCTGAGACTAGAGGAGATGCGAGCGCCCAGCATGCACCTCTGAGGGGCCGCAGCAGGTTGTCCTGACATCTGTCAGTCAGGAGAAGCTTTTCTAATTATAACTCACACACAATTACGTACACATAGCAATACAACTGAATGCACACCCACACACACCCACACACACACACCACTCATTCTCATACATGCACGTATCCACACACACCCTCCTTGAAGGGCTCTCAATGGGTTCCCGGTGGCCTTTCAGTGTATCCTTCCTATACGGGCTCCTGGGAGGAAGGGTGACAGCTGGCTTCAGGATACAACCTATGCACTGCTGAGCCTCCCACCAACAACAATACAATAATACTACCGCTGGTAGTAAAACTGCAACTTATTAATGTGCAAATGTATACATAACCATTAAACTACTGTTAGACTCTAACTGCAATAGTGAACATTCTGATATATACAGTAAATTACTGTAATAGAAAAATGTTCGACTGGCTTGCTAGACAAATACATTATGCTGTTGATGGAGAAGCAAAGCAATAAAAGCAATAAAAACATGCAAATCTCTCTCCAAGTCTGTTCATTAATATAAAACAGAGACAGAGTGCTTATTATATTTCACAGTACCACTTCGACAAAAGATTACAACAGATTTGAGATAGAAGTCAACACTGTGTCCATCTCGCAACAATTGGCCAGTGGGGTCAGTGCATTTTTACTGCTTAATCGATTGCCAGATTTGTTTGGACTGAGGGCAACATTCTGCGTGCTGTGGTAACAAAGCACAACTCAATTATAAACAACAGCTCAGAGCGGTCAACTGGGGGCCTCCTACGCATCTGGGTTGGCGGAGAGAAAAAGAAGTGTGAGAAGGTGAAAGAGAGCAAGAGATACAAAGAAAATGAAACAATTTCAGAAGAAAAAAAATCAAGTCATATGAGAGAAGGAAGGGAAGGATGGTTAAAGGAGGCCAAATAGATTGAAAATATGTATAGTAGTTCTAGGTGTAATTATATCCAGAGTTTATTTCTGTTTCAAAAGTTAACAAAAATTTGAAAACTGGAGTCAGTGCTGTGCAAAAACTTCAAATCACCACAGGATGTTTCTAGGTTTACACAAAGTTTTCTTAAGTCAAAAGGTTCAAGTAATTTACTGTGGATTTTTTTTTTAAGAATACAAACAGTAATATGCTTGATAACAATAAAACAAAAATGAATGCGATGCAAACTGTGTTGGGAAAGGTTACCACAAGCATTTACTCTCAGCACAAATGAGTCTGCAATAGTCACGGGTATTTATCGGCTGTAGCTCCGATCAGCTTCCATCAGCAGCGATGCAAATACGACCCAAATTTTAGCCCCTTTTGCCGTGATGCAATGATGGACGGCCAGAAAATATCATCTGTCTCTGTCAAAGCAGCACTCAAACATCAATCCAAATTTAGTTAGCACCGAGTTTGAAAGAGAGACTGAATATATAAGGTATAAAAAAAAGAAGTAACCAGAAGTAACTGTAACATTCATGTTGCTTTTTACTGTTTACTAACCTGTTTTCTGGCCCGTCCATGACTTCGAAAGTGACGCACCAGAAAAACTAAAAACAGAAGGGCATACTCATTTACTACAGAGCTGTGCACATTGCTGGCTCGCTACAGGCAATGGGAAAGCAGTCTATGGGCTACGTTTAATGGGTTTCCCGCTTTTAAAAAACCCGCATGCACATAATTTTGGTGGGAAAAGGATACTTCTTTCTTTCTTTCTTTCTTTCTTTCTTGTGCGATTCCATTTTCCACTCTGGTGTTGGACAGAATTAATAGGGCTCTTAAAAACTCAGACACTTCTGAGGCAAAGAAAAAAGATGGAAAGAAAACAGATGACAAAAGGAAAGCTGACAAACAGATACATGACATCAATGGGAAAATAAATGAACCAAAAGACTGGGAGGGCTAACAGGAAGACAGATGCAACAGGAGGCAGCTAGCTACAAATGTGCACATTTAGAGGTGGGCAGGTGCATGCGAAGAGAGAATACTACAAAATGACTGAGAGAGAAAGTTTTAGTTGGCATCACAAGTGCATGTGCCTTGCTTCCTGATTGCATTGACCAATCACAACATGTCAACAGTGCTGGGTGATGAGAGAGTGACAGGGCGGGTCTTCTCTCCCTCTGTCTCCAGTTTTACAATGTCATTATTTGTACAGGATTCCCCCTCCCAAGTCTTGTGGTCTGGGGACCAAAGGGACCAAAACATGGCTTATAAATCAACACAGCAGAGAGAGACTATGGATATTTACCCATAAATCACTGCGGCGGAGCCACCTACAATCAGACTAATGGGGCTGGAAGACGTGCTGTCATCCAAGCCATGATGTCACCAAGCCTGAGCCTGTGGGTGTTGATGTTGGTGGTGGGTCTCTGGTTCTGTGTGTGTGTACGGGGGGATGCCTGCATATGTGGCTGTGGGTCTCTTGTGCGTGTGTGAGAGTGCACGTGCGTAGGGGGGGTGTCTGAGTATGTGGTGGTAGGTCTACGGCGCTGCTTGTGTAAGTGTCTGTGGTGAGTGTGTGTGTGGTGTATGTGGGAGGCGGGATGTCTGTTTATATGGGTTTGTGTGTATTGGGGTGGTCAGTGTGTACTTTCATCATGTCTCTGCATTTATGTACGTTACATTGGTCTATACACACTCACATGCACACACTGGTATTCTACATCTTAGATTGGACTTAACACATGTATAAAACACACACTGACATACAGACACATGCACACACACACACTGGTCTTGCGGTTAGCGCTGGCTTACAATGGGTGTGGGATTCCATAGAGAAAATCTAAACAAGTCGAGCGGTTAGCACGGGTCTGCCACGTTTCCACACAATGGCGCTCATTGACATAAATAACTGGGGACTTTGTGAAATGGGACACCCATTAACTTCTCCTCCACAGATAATTGCCCATTAGATCTTGGAAGAGCAGTGGATTGAGAAATAACTCAACTCTGACACTAACATTGTGAAAGGGGCCTGGAATCCGTTAAGATGGGTTGGCTTTATCGTACCATCATCCAGCCAAGCACTTGGATTGTCAACAAAGAAAACGATGGCTTGTTGTAGGAGCTGTGCAGTCTGTGCCTTTGCTTAAGCCGTACTTTGAACATGGAAAAGATGATGACAACAAGGGAAAAGAAAGACAAAGACGAAGAGAACTGCAAATTAGAAAATACGACAAAAGGCAGAATAAATTATTGTAGAAGAAACTGAAAACTACAGTAGTAAAAGAAACAGAAGCAGGATAGCAAAATTGAAGATTGGTTAAGGAAGTGAAATAAAGTAAGAAGTTCTTGGAACTTTGTTTCACAAGGTCGAGCTGTATTTTCTGAAAAATAAATCACGATAATTAAGATGACTAACGCAATGCATCCAGTCCTGATGTCATTCATGACGTACCAAATTTACTTATAGACAACCTTCACCTTGGATGAATCATGGTTTTGTTGTCCCCTCCACAGATTGTCCTTTAATTGACGCGCCAGTGTCAGCACTTCACTTCCACCTACTTGTCTTCCGCCTCACTCTGTGCACATGTTCCTATTTGCGTGTGTCACAACAGCACAAGGAGAGGACAAATGATCCAGAGTAGCATGACTCATTCATAAAATCAAATGCCTCCTGCCTACATCTTTCAGAGTGTACCGCAGGCAATACTATAAACAGTCACTAGCAGTAACACAGGGTGAGTCAATTTTGATGTAAAACATGACTGCGATAATACTCGGGAAATGACTGTACAGATAAATCATGGTTTTAAGAATAGATCTACAAGCACATCAGGAAGGAGGCTGACCTCACCTGTCAAATTATACAGTAGATGATCTCGGTAAAAATTCCACTGTGCATCAAATGACTCACATAATTCATAAAGTTATAACGTTTTCAGATGTGTTCAACTAACTGAGGTGTCACCGGTAACTTACACACATACACGTTGTTTGTTGCTCAAAGATAGTCAGACAGACACAGATGGAAACACACACACACACATTTACTCCACCTACACATGCCAATAGCCGTGGCTCTATTTATTTTCCCTCATTAGTTTTAAATGGCCCATCCAGACGTTACTGTGGCCCCTGCTTTTAATCATTGGGAGCGAGCTCGGCTCAGCGCTGGCTTCGTCCTCTTTGATGTCCCCAGTCAGTCCGCAAGCCAACCAGCGAGCCAGTGTCTCTCCTTCCTTCCCTTTCTGCTACTGCAAACAGCTGCCCGTTCCACTGCACTTTGCAAAGTTCTTTTCAGATTGAGTCATACATCTATCACAGTACTACGGTAAGTATTCAGATCTCTGTTTCATTACCGGGAGTAAAGTGCACTGATGCAAAGGACAGAAATACCTACATAAAATCGTCTGTATCTACCAAGCGGCAACCTCGGGGCTGAAAAATGTAGCCAATGCGGAAGAGCTAAAAAACTGCAGTTTCTCAAATGGCCACTTGAGGCTGGCTCCAGAAGAAAGGCAACCTCCATAGACACCCATGTAAAAATGCCACACTTTACATCAGAAATAACCATGTTTACAGCCGGGTACAAAAAAACAATGTTGGCCTTTATAGCTAATTTCTTCCTTTATGACAACTGTACATGGGGGGATTTTTTTGATAACTCACCTGTTAACATTTAATTGAGGCTTAAAGTTATGCATAAGGGCCTCTTTGAATGACAGGGTGTCTGCAAGCGTCACCTCAGGCTCTAAGTCAGGTTCACCCCTCCCTTCTCCATGGCTCCACCCTCTCGTCCAAATATGGTCAATTCTGGCATCGAAATTCCAAGATGGCGACAGCCAAAATGCCATACTCGTGGTTTCAAAATGGGAGGCCATAAACCACTGTGTAACATCAAGGTGGCCTCATACTGTCTGTGATGAAACACCTGTATTCAACCTTTGTTAGAAACAATCAGTTTTAGTGTCTTTCTCTTTAAGCCTCCCTCCTGAAAAAGACCAGTCTGCTCCGATTGGCCAGTGTTTCTGGGTCTTCTGTATCTCGGTGTCCCTGCATCGCCATTGCAGCAGGGGAGTGACTGTAACTAAGAATGGCTGCACTTTCTATTGTGAAAAATCACCAGTGCAACCTTCTAAACTAAAATCTTCACAACCAGATATGTTCTAGTTTATCTGATTTCAGCATGTACACATACACTGCCACATGTAGCACTGATGTAATGTGAACTTTTGCAGTAGCATTCCTTGAGCGGATGACCTCACAAGCTCACAAGCCGACATCAGCTAGTCATGAAAGCAGGAAAAAAACATTAGAAACAGAGTATCCAGAACGTTCTGAACCCTGAGATTTTTGCTCACAGGAATGACTTTTACATACGTTTACTTCATTATTTAAAACTTTGGCCACGTTTAATATGACCATCTGACATCGTAACACTATACAGCACATGACAGAAAATAAGGAAAAGCATAAAGAGCCCAACTTTCACTAACATGCAGACAATATTGATGATTTGTAAGACTCTTGCCCACCTTAAAAAGTATGAATTATGACAATGATAGTCAAGCTGGGGTGCTTTCTCCCAATACTGTCTGATGTTTTATGTGTTGGCAGAATGAGAGGGACAGCCCCATAGCAAGGATCTACTGTACAAGTTAGAGAGTAATAAGAGAAAGCTCCCATCGGCTTCTCATTTACCAACACCGCCTCTCATTTGAGACGGCTGGTTTATCAGTTGCTAGATTAGCTGCCTCTCAGCAGTCTTATTTTTAGGACTTCCGCTATGCAGTTATATTATTAAACTACTGTATAAGCATTGAGACTCCGACTCAGTATCAGTATCAGTACAGTTATCATCTAACAACAGAAGAGGTTAAGAGGTCAAACTGAAGGATTTATCACACTGCTTCATCTAAACCACAGTCAAGTAATTTATAGCCATTATTGGAATTTGGCAATCACAGCAACAGATGGGATTATAAGACTTTTTTTAATACAATTTTCTTCTTCTTGATAACTACCAGATAACAGCATATTTTTTGGACTTCCAAGGCCTTTGTGTGACAGCTAGTGATCCTTCAATGATGTCATGGTCACGGTCATGGATCCAGAGACTTTTAATAATTCCACCAGTGTATCAAAGTTTCCAACCTTTATTTCCTATCCAGACATCCAGGGGACAAGGTACTGGCCAGACTGGAAGGTGACCACCTGACTGCAAGAAAAGTTTCATAGGAATCTACTCGGGATTTTAGCTCTCTCTAAATGCTGAGCTTCTTCTAGGTCAAGTAAATTAAAGAAATATCACAACGTAAAATATAGGAAATGTCTTATGTTGCACTCCTGAAGTAAAGGAAATGGTTTAGTGCTGTTTGATTAGCTAAGGATTTTGACATTATATTTGGATGTATCCTTGACTTTTTCTCAATTAATCAACCAAGTCATTAAGAGCCTTTATTCCTCTTGTGGCACAAGGCAAGCACCAATGGGACAGCACCCCACACTCCCACTGTCGCACCAATCCTTATGTAAAGCACACGCCGCCTCCCCTTCTCTCACCAGAGTCCCCTGCTCCGTCAGATCAGCATATAGAAAGAGTCACATGACTGAACAGTGCTGTCCAGGATTTAGCCAGATTTCTGTGAAACAAAGGATATTAAAGTTCCTGAAATCCAGTTGGAAACAGATGCTGGCACAGAGGTCGTCCAGTTTATTATCTGACCCCTGTAAAATGGATAGCAGGATGCTAGTTTGACTGGTCATATTGAACCTCAAGGGCACCTAAAGCCTCGTTTCCACCAAGCAGCACAGTACGGTACAGTTCAGTTCGGTACACTATTTTTGCATTTCCACTGTAAAAAGTGATGGACGGTTCCAATGGAACAGTTCCATACTATCCCCATTTTTGATCCCCTCTGCTGGGGTACCTAGCACACAGATCTGGTACTAAAAGGTAGAGCTGTGAACACTGCAGTCTTTTCAATAGCGACAGTTACTCTGCTCAGGGCTGAACTGTGGCTGGTTTTCAGGTTCATGTAACCACTGTTCATACTGTGGAGAGTTTTATACATTAGTAAACTGTAACTATAAAATATGAGGATGTTTTGCTGCCTCTTGCAGCAGCTGTAGTCTGAGAAAAAATACCTTAAATCACTGGGCCGACTGCCGCGACTTTTAAGGTGGAACTTGAATGGATCAATACACCTTAAGTTTCACTGTGACAACTTTGTCCATTACTTAAGCTTTATATGACATACACTTTTAGTAATGAGTGGATCTTCAATCGTTTATATATATTAATTTCGACTGGGTTATGTGAACGGCATATATTCTAATCCTCACTCTCACAAACCTGCTATTTTTAAATAGACACACAAAATATATGGCAATGTTGTTGTACTGCACTTGCATAAGCGTTGATGAAATTAATGTCAGACTACACAATGTCTGCCTAAGTATATCAAAACCACCAGTGAATGTTAGTCTGTGTGTGCGCGTGTGTGTGCGCGCTTTAAATGATAGCAGGGGATCAGGCAGACACTAGTCCAAGAAATAATAAGAAATGTTAAGAAGAAAAATAAGCCTTTGATATGAATGACCTCATCACAGCCTGACCTGTTTTGAATTTCTGACCGGGGGCCTAAATATACACTGTTAGCAAGGCTAGCACTTCATTGTGGTGGATAACTGGACTCGTGCCTCTATTCATTACATGGAAACGGCGTAATAAAGAGAAACAACTGGTGACTAATGGGAAATTACAGTCGAAACGGTCTGAAAATAAGTAACAATTCATTTCAATTTAGCTTTATGTCATCACCAAATTTACTTTATTCCTCAAGTTCACCAAGAAAGAGAAAAATATTATTTCTAAAGCACCTTAATAATGTTTGACCTGTCTTTTCAGATCAGGTGTTGAGAAATATGAGGTATGGGGGGGTTGGGGTTAAAACAGCAGGTACATTTGCTGTGATACTACTGGGTGGTACCAGAGAGTGTGTGTTCTCTCCTGATCCCAAAGTGATTTATTTCATTTTAATACAGCATGTTTGCTTTGGAGCTTGATATGTATTTGGTCATGAGACATTAATAGAGTAGAAAACATGTTGAAAAATGAGCTTGCTGACGTGTGTGTTTGAGTACTGTATGTTCTTGAGTGTGTGTGTATGTGTGTGTGTACTGCATGAGTCTTGAGGCCCATGCTGTCACTCAGCCCAGCTCACAGGGTGGTCCAAACACTGAGCCCTCTTTACTCAGTCACACACACACACACACACACACACACACACACACACACACACACACACACACACACACAGGCACAAGCACACAAACAAAC
>JAPZEB010000014.1:16671730-16683846 GCA_029783705.1 Chaetodon striatus | reverse complement strand
GTGTAACTTTCAAAATGGCTTCTCATTGTAATCCATTGCTGTCACCTACCTGTGCTCACTTATTAATCAAGATTGCGTGACATCCCCGACCAAGCTTATGAAATGTTTGCTTGACTCCTGTCCACCCTTTTGCACCCTGATGATGACCTTAGGGTTGAAACCGGTCGGTGTTTTAATGTAAGCAGCCATGTTTTGACGTAAAGGCTTTTCAACTTAATTCAGATGCATTTGTTCCTGCTCCATGCATGAGTGCCTGAAGTTCTTTTTTTTCTTCCCATGTGCTGACCCTTTTCTTAAAGAGCACCTGCATTTTTTCTCGCGTATCATATGATAAAGACAGTCCTCCAGCACACTACTATCTCATTCTCCAACAAAAAAAACTATATCAAGACATGCACTCAAAACTCTCGCACAACTCTTGCAGCACAATTTAAAGTCTCATTTTCCAGTCAGTACTTCCCAAACACGTCAATTTTCGCTGTCTGATTTTGAAGAGAGATAAGCGTTAAGTGTTTGGGAGGTACTGAGCATACTACTGGATAAATGAGACTTGGATTATACTGCACGAGTTGGTGAGAGTTTGTAAATTGAAATAGTTTTGCTGATATTAAACTGGTCCCCAATCAATGGATAAATCAATATGTTTGCCTGTGGAGGCATGTGAGAAAAACAAAGCTTTCTTCACATATTCAATGTAACACAGCATGACATACTGATATAAAAATGGTCACTTTGTGGGTAAAGTATTCCTTAAGTGTCTTCATATTAAAGGGTTCTTGTCAGTGGAAGAAATCTGCCTTAAATCCTCTTGGTACCCAAACTTTCCAAAAGCCACTTAACACTCGCGCTTAGGCTGTTTTTGTTTTTCAGTAAATTGGACGAGAGCGACATTGATTTTGGCCTGCTTATGCTAAGCTGGGCAAGCAATAAAACTGGTCCCTGAGGCCACATATTTAACATTTGATTATTCAGCGATTTGATTGGCGTAAAGATTTCACAAATTTTAATATCTAAGATGACAGCATTTCTTGTGTAAATAGCGCGCAGCCATGTCAGTTTAAAATCTAAATATTGACCTCACTTAGCCCCACCACTCACCACTACAAAGACACACAGCACTATGATTACTCACAGAATCGCTGCACTGAAAGAAAGAGAATCAGAAGTAAAAGGGTGAAGAGGAAGGGGGGTCTATTTGAGCATGTGTGTATAATTGCGGCAAAGGAACAGAGAATGCGAGCTGTGCCAAAGGAATGTGACACAAAAGTTGATGGCGTGGTGTTTGTTGACATGTCAAGAACTGAACCAAACACATAGATGTTTAATCAGAGCATATACTTTGTAGCAACAAAGAGATAGTTTAAAAGAAGTTTAAACATGTAAATTATACTCCTTTCATGAGTACCAGACCATGGCTTGGCTTTCCATATCTGTTCCTCCAAAAGACAACAAGCCGCATAGTGAGCTCGCAAGTGATTTATTTGGGCTATTAGCGCTGATGTATCTGGATTAGCTCCACTTTCGTCTTCCAGGTGAGGGGGAAATGAGTCGTTAATATTTGCGCTACGCTACAGTTCTCCTGCAGCATCACAGCTCGCACAGCAGGAAGCGCGAGGCTACCTCCCCTTTTCCCGCTATTAGACATTCACTGAACAAATACTGCAAATGAGCCCCGCTTCCCCCACAAAATGGTAATAAGCCATAATTGCCTGTAATCTGAATACATTAGTCCTAAGAGGGTCCTGTTGCTTTTGTGTGCAATCACGGTAGAGCTTGAGGACTAAAATACGATGGTAAGGAAGGTGTGTGACTCCTTGCGAGCGATTGATTTGGCTTGGTTCATGAATTATATATCAAATGTTGCAATACACAAAACAATTACGCTGTACATATGATTTCAGTGCATGTTTATGTTGCTTAATTGGACTCCCGTGAGAATAGGTGTGCTTCTGTCACATATGAGAAAGTGTTGTAGTCCAAAGGCAAGCCAATTTAATTGCATTTTAAAAGCCTCAAAATACAGTACATGAACATTAAATTAAAAAAAATGGCACTGACACTGAAATGACAGCCGCAAGCACAACTGATTGATGGGAGTCAGGGTCATTTACAATCCTTTCGTGAGCCTCCTTTATTTTTGTTTTTCTGCGTGTTCCTACGCTGAGAGTGTTCCCCTCACCGGCATGTCGGTCTAAAGGTTGGCATGCCTTCCCTCTGTCATTCTTTTCTTCTTCTTCTGTTTTCTCATTTCTTTCTCTCTGACTCTCCAGAGTTGGAGGCGCCATTGTGTGCTTGCGGCTTGTTTACGAGGAACACTGATTCACCCAGTGAGGTTTGGCTTGCTCGTACGGGGAGGGGGGGAGAAATATGAATGAATTTACAACGCCCCAACCCTCCGCTTCTCCCCTCTATTCCCAAATTCTCCCATCATCTTTCTTCCTCTCTACATGCTCCTCAGCCACCTCCAGGCACACTTTTCCACTGGTGTGTGCGTGTGTCAGTGAGAGTGTATTTGTGTAAAGCCAGAGGGGCGGCCAACACTGGCCAGAGGCTCATTTTTGTGGCCGGGCCAGTGTGTATCCCGACGGCTTGCAGGCGTCTCGGGGGCCAGCTCCTCCTTCCAGCTCCATTCCCTCACCCTAGGGCCTCTCCAGAGAGTCTTTGCAACCAGCCATTGCTTAGTCATTTCTAGATCTACCAAGACAAAACCCAGTGCTTAGTTTCAAGCATTTATTAAAAATGACAGGCTGTGTTTGTGGGACCTGTCTTGGAGAGGACGATGAGAGGGAGGAGAAGGGGGGGAGAGACATGTATCCAAAACTGGAAAGAACATTGAGAGTGGGTTTCATGGCTGGGTTGGATATGGGAAGTCTTGGACTAACTTGTAATGGTATCACTCCAAAAATGTCAAGGTTTAAAAACGTCTGCCTGCCTGGCTGCTGATGACCATGTTCTCTATATCTCGTATGCAAAGCCTGTGGTTACCATAGAGACCTGCAATTTTGCCTATTCTGGTACATTAGTTTATTATTAAAAGAGTAAACTATCTGGAACTGAGGACAGAGATCTATATTTATCCCCAACCAGGAAGATCCTATAAAAACATGGGGCACATGGTGAAAGATGGGAACTACAGGAACTATATTAAGTTATTAATATCCATATCATTAGGATTGGCAGGAAGGAATTGGATCTTTTTGTGTGGCTAATGAGCTCTTAAATTGAAGAGTCGTTTTGAGAGACTCTTTCAGGCATGAAGAGCTGAGCTCCAGCTTTTGGCTCACCTCAATAGTTCACGTGGCAAACAAATAAAACGGCGCATGCTTTTCAGAAAGTTCACGAGTTCAGGACATCAGTGAAGGAAGGGGGTGGTATTTGATTTCTCGCTGACACAAGAGGAAAAAGTTGGGGGTTGATGAGAGGGAGAGAGAGACAGGGCATGGAGACAGCAGCATCCTCTGCTTCACACCTCATCTTTCCCACGGTATTTGGTTTGTTTACAAGCAGGAGTCGGTGACAGGTTCATTCCTTGTATCCTGGCTCCAACCAGCACCAGGTAGGAGGCAGCCAGGCTGGACTCTGAGGCCTTACTGCCGCTCAAAGCCCCCTCATGCAGGCCAGCATGACCAACAGGCTGGGATTTCCATGTCATAACATACCCCTACCCAATCCCCCAACTGACGCCAAGGCTTTCTCCTTCCTCTTTGCTGTCTCATTCTCCAGCCCCCCTTCCGTTCCCTTTCTGCCATGTCTTCATCTCTCCAGGGGGCTACAGTAGCCGTGAAACAGCGTGACCCACACTGGAGGTCTCTTCATCTCTCCCCCTTCTCCCTTTCGTCTAATCGTTTCTCCAGTTTGTGCTGTTTTGGCGTCGGTGTCCGGATGCTGATACCCAAGACAGCAAACCTGACCCCTGCTGACTCCACACTGCCTCACACTCCCTAGAAACAACCCCCCACCCCACAGTTAGCCTCAAATCCCATCAACCCTCTCCCTCCCAGCCCCGGTGTCCCCCCCCACCCCATTCCCTTCACGACCCTTTTTGCCACCTGCAGGCCTCTAATTTACAGTGTTTGTGCGTACTGAGATATCCGTGAACGGCTGGCTATTCTGGGCATGTGGAACATGGCATCAATGCCGGATCGCATCCATGCAAATTCCCCTATCTGCACCCCACTACCATACCACACTCACCATCCCCTGCAGAAGCATTTATGCAGGCTGGCTCAGGTGTCTTGCCCAGTAGCAGTCACAGAGTCTGGAGAACATTTTGCTTTGTCACAAAAGGCCAGAGAAGTGATACCAGGAGGACTGGTGGTCAACAAGGGGGACCCAGGGGTGGCCTACATTGATGTGTTTCAAAGAAGCAAGAATGCATCTTATTTCAAATCAATTAAACGCAATATCTGGCTGCACCAAACTTTAAAACATGCTCCTTCTTAATTTCAAAACAGACACCACTTAGTTGCAGTTGTGTGTTTTAAATGCAAAGTGTTTTCCATGATCACCAGCATGTGAGACTGCACGCGTCACTCAGACTGTGACAGTGTGACTACTCTGCAAAAAAACAGCCTGAGAAAGCAACAGAAAGAAGGAGGAGAAAGAGTAAGAGAGAGAAACTGGCCTAAGAGATTCTGTGTTCCCCATAACATGCCTTTCCATCCCAGGCATTTGAAAGAAGAAATACCACAGTCTCTGCAGCGCTACAGCTCTTGTAAATAATCCGAGTCTGGGCGCCACCTCAGAATCCCCAGCCTGGTCCCCGGCCTGGTGGGTGCCATGTCAGTTCAGGAGGAGGGGCTTAAGGTGGGGTGGGGGTGGGGGGTTCTTGAGCGAGGAAAGAGTGAGGCGAGGAAAGGGTGGGGAGAGGAGGGGAGGAGGGAAAGGCCTGCTCTTGCATCATCACTAGATTACTACTTAGTGCGTACTGCCTGGGTGAGGGTGTGGGGTACATGCGTAAAGGTCGAGGTAAAGAGGACTTCACCCCAAACACAACCATCAATTCTTGAAAGTAAAGTTCGTTCAGTATACGTCCCAACAACTCACTGTATGCCTTGATCCTGATGATACCCCGTGCAGCACTTTTGACACAACTGTGATACCATGTTTCATTGCATGTTTTGGGGACTTCTATCGTCTTAAGGTTTGGAGTAAATAAAAGCATTGCAGGGCATGGACTGTAATAGTTCTCCCATGATTTGGGATGCAAGCGCTTTCATTTATTCATGTCTGGCCCATGACTGCTAAAACAAGCAATGTTTATGGGCAGATGGGAATCTGTCTGATTTTGACACGTCTTGGTTTAAACAGACCTGGTACAATGGAAAGAACTACAGAGATACTTCACTGTATAGAACAAAAACAATCCTCTGCAACTACTCAACAAGACTTCAGTTTATACGTATAGAACACTTGAACTCAGTGACACAAGCTCTTGTACTGTCACAGGCACAGTGGATGTGACACACATACACCTACATGTCCCCATCCAATGCAGCTTCTGGAACGAGACTGCAATGACAACTGTGCATAAGTGCTCCACATTCCGTAAGGCTTGCAGCAGCAATCAGAAAGGCCAGACAAATACAGTACATAATACAGGGGGGCTAAATGAGCTCCAGGCTGCAAAGGCCAGGGGAGCTAAACTTGACCTGCCCCTTGGCCCGAACATGGACACAGCTGCCAGGGTTCCCAATTTCCACCACATGAGCAAGGGGGCAAAATCTTTTCTTACTATGTAAAATATGATAGAAATATACTTCCAGCCTATAACATGTCAGGCCTATATCAGGGTCAGCTGGGTAAGCTGTTTGGGTGCGTCTGTTAAGATGCATTTACGAATACTTTTCCCAAATTAATTTAATGTATGATAGCATGCCCATGACTTTATGATATGACTGTCCAAAAAGGCAGGCTAATGAAAGATTTTCTAGATCTCTATCTTAAGTAATAATCTTGAAAATGTTGGTTTCACTGAATGAGGTAAATCAATTGTGATTGAGCCTACAGCCCACTAATGAAAGCTCTTGCATTTGCAGTATTACGAACAAGGTATCTGTGACAACGTTCCCGGTGAAAATCACACACAGGGTGACCAGTTAGTGACACATTTTCCATCAGTCATCAGTGATTGGTCCACCAGAGAGGGTAGACGGAACAAACACAACAGACTTGCTGTTCAACTAACCGAACTGACAACAACTTTCCCTGGTCTCTGCTAGCTTTGTGAGTAAACAGAGGGAAACCTCCACGTATTCCTCCACCCCTGCAATGACCACTTGTTGCCACAGGTGCCGCCAAAAAGAAAGAAACTGAATTCGTCGGGATTGTAACTTAAAGTTTTTAGTCGAGCGAGCAAATACAACTTTGGTTGCAAGGTGGTTGTGAGTAGAAAGACTGAAAGAGGTGAAAACTCAGGGACCTTGTTCAGTCCTGTTTGAAAAAAGGTGTAGAAAAAAACTGCACACCATCTCTACTCTTCAAAAACTATGCATGTTGAGTTTGATGCAAAAAAACAGGAAAATATTTCATACATCACAATTGATAAAATGTGAGTTTCTCCATATTTAATTCCTTGTAAACTTGACATGTAAGCCACAAAGGAAACCAAAAGCAAGTTTCCTGCACCTAGGTTGCTGGAAATGAGAATGGCTGAATTGTTCCAGGCAGCTGACACCAGTACCTCAGGCCACTGTAACATCCAGGTCTCCTGCTTGGCTCATGGGCAGGGTGGCAGGTGAAAGCCCCAGATGGTTGGCACTGTTGCTGTCCCCCTGCACTGCATCCAGCTTCTCAAATTCCATATTGGGCAAGAGGTAGACACAACAACAATTATCCATTCATACCGGCATGATGCTGGCACTTCTTTGGCAGCACGGATATGAATGGAAAGAGGAAACTAAACAAAGTTCTTCTGACAGCTACCGAGGATAAGTAGGCTGATTTGATGAATGCAATCACCTTACATCATCCGTTTTCATGTATCCAGGAAATCCTGTTAATTGTGTTGAGCAGGAAAGTAAAATGAGTCCAGTTACTGGCCGCTATTTAACGACACACTTTCGAGATTATGTAGCTACACAGCTATACATTATGAATGTATATTGTCCTATCAACAAATTAATAAACAGTCCTGCCTCTTATCATATCTGAGACATGCTGATAATACAATAAGGCTGCCAGTCAAGGCTGTAATTGTTACAGAGTGGAAATTAAAAATGCTTGCCTGAGAGTGGATTCTGAATGTTAATTGTGTGTGCATTATTTCATTGTTTGCTTTTAATTAGTGTGGCATTGCAGTACAGTAGTCAGTAGCTGTGGCAAGCAGTGGCTGGTCACAGCTGTTTGTCAGCCTCTAGTGGTTACCTGTAGAACTATCAACTCTGTATAACAGGAGCAACCAGCACCGTAGCAGCATGCATTTACTACCATTTCTACTACTGGAGCCACTACACTTCTATAAACATAATAATACTACTTATTCAACACAGTTTTTAACTAATTTAAGTGCATTTTAAGTGCCTCATTCTAATTAAAGGGCCAGATGAGCACCAATAACACTGGTACCTGATGACTTGGACACTGACCCTCTGAGTTCAGTGACATTCTTTCTTGACGGCTACTCCTGTAAGTGAAAATGTGTTATCGATTAACACAATGCTCACTGTGGCACATGAAATCTGAGTCATGCATCGTGCATGATGAAAGGCTGAAATGGCGAGATGCTGTTGCCTTTCACATTGTTTCATACATCAACTTCCATTCATCAAGCCATTCATCTTTCACACTCATCCCTCCTTCTGTTTCATACTTCTGTGTCACTGTCCCCGGTGGGTTCGTGTCTCGAAGTTCCATCTGTCAGCACCATCCAGGGGGGGCGACAGAGCGGATGAGGCCCAAGGGAGAGACATCAAACGTGGGATGCTGGCCTTGGTGCCCCCCCCCGCCCCTCAACCCCCCATCCCATCTCTATTTGAGTTGCTGGCCCCTCCATCTGTCTGCGCATGATTTGGAGCTGGCTGTCGCAGGAGGGAAAGAAAGGCCGTCCACCAATGACAAATGACAATCTCAGAATAAACACACAAGTAAGGGAGGGGAGGAGAAAAAGAGCTGAATCACTCTTTCATCATCCATCAGCCTCTGTTGGTCTTCTCATTAACCTCTGGTCTCTGCCCCTCACTCTCTTCTGGTGCCTGTCACTCATTTTCTTCCATTTCACTCATTCTTACACTTTTGTAAACACATCAGGCAATTTGTCCTTTTGCAATAAGATTAAGAAGTGTAAGAAATGCTATGGAATCACATCTCTTTACTCTTCACTTCATGCAATCACTAAAGTTCCAGTTCACTTTTTACTTAAATCACAAAACATTAGTGGGAGTGCTTGATCACACACTTGTGAGGCTGAGGTAAAATATGTGGCTCGTGGCTCTCCTGAGCTGCAAATTAAACGACAACATGCATGCATGTTAATGCTGGAGACATGGATACCGCCAGCAGTGCAAATTGTGGGTGCATACCAAAAGTACGCCGACTCATTCCCTACTCTAGCTCTCAGCACCGGCTAAAACCTGCAGCCAACATGCCGAGCCCCCCTGATCCCAGTGCCGGCTCAACCAAACACACACATGACAGATGCCTCCTCTGCTGCAGCGCAGGCATTCAGAGCATCTCCTCCGCCACCAAAGGCATATTCCTTTTATAACCAGCAGGGATTAGGGCCCATTGGAGGAAGCTAGCATGTGCGCTGGCCTTAGGCGGCTTGCAGATAAAAAAGCATCTCAAATTGAATCAATAACCACCAGCCGCCAACTAATCCTGGCTAGCCCCCATAAACACAGCTACAGCAGTCCCCCCCCACAAACCCCTGCCAATGCTCTAGTCCAGCCCCGCCCGACCCAAGCTCCAGACCCCTTCATCTTTTTATAACTGCACCCCAGGGCCATGCAGGGGTGCTCAGGTGAGGGCTTTCAGGCGGGGTAGGGCTAGCCGTATATTCATAGCAAAAGGGGATGAAGGGGTACACTCGTTTTGACCAGGTAATCCATCAGCAGACAGGCCAGCTTTGGACTGCACGGCGACTGGCAGCCGGAGAAAAGTGGACAGCTGATGTGGGTCGAGCCCAGCCACAGCACGCCAGACGGGATAAAGAGATATAAGCTTCCCCCACCCCGCGCTCAGTGCTCCCTCATCCCCCAACCATAGACCCATGTCATCCCAAAGCTCTTTCATCTTCAAACCCAGCGGGTGCTAAAGCAAACTTTCCACTTTGGCTCTCTAGGGGCTGGGCATTGTGGAATTGCAGAGAGACCTGCTCTCTCTGCTCGGTGCCTCAAAGAAGGGTTGCCACACCCCTTGGCTGATTGGTGGATCCAGAGACCAGTGACAGCTTAGCAGCATCAACAGGAGGCTGGAGGATCCATCCGATGTGATGACTGTATAAAACTCACTGGGATAAAAGACCCAGCTAAATCAGAACAGTGTTATAGTAGAGTTTAGATTTTACCATTGACAAGCTTAGGATAAGATGGCTGAGCTTAAGAAATAGTTGTAACAAACGACTGCTAACTGCCACTCCCTCTTGTGACTCCCTGGTGTGTGTTAAAAGCAGACTCTGTACAAAAATATCACAATTATTAATGTGTTTTTACAGTGAAATCAAGCTGTCAACAAGTCTCACAGCCTCCAAGTCCCCGACGTCTCCGCAGCTCACACAAATTCCTCACAGCCCTCATCTGGCTCTCCTCTTAATGAATATCATTTTCGATCTTTAAATTTTGGGTTGGGACAGAAGATGCAAGCTGAGACGAGGATCAGGCTGTGGAGTGGTGGGATTTCCAAGCTGTCAGGAAAACTGAGCAAATCCTATCCCCAGGCCACTGGCTCCACACAGGAATGCGGGGCGTCCACTTTAATTGTGCTTTTCTCCCGATCCCCATCTCGCAAAATCAAATTTCCCTTTTCCCACTTGCGGAATCCCTGAAGAGCTTGGTGTAACATCTTTAAATGCAACTCAAGGCCACATATAAAAGTCACAGTAAGTGAAAGAGGAGGCTTCGATGGTTAGATAACTGAAAGCTTCAAAGTCAAAAGGACTACAAGAGACAGCCGGACAGTAAATCAGGGAGACACTTAAAAGCGAGCTATGGAGACAGCCATGCAGATAGACAAATGGCAAAGGAAGACAGACGTTCAAACTCAAAGAAAAGGATCACGGCGCAAATCAAGGCGGCAGACAAAACAAACAAACAGCACCGTGCAAGGACAAAACAGACCAACAATAAGCTGTATAAACAAACTATCAAAGTAGACAAAATATGGCTAACGGTCACACACACACAGCTGTTGTTAGCAGCCAGCCAGGCAGGCTGACAGAAAGGCAGACAGACAAATAGAGTGAGAGATCCCCGTGTGAAAGACAAAGGAGGGTACAGTAGTGGGTAGCAGCAGCCAAGGGAGACTTCATTAGTGAGGTCAGTGCCCCAGGGTACTTAGTGTAACACTGGAGGCCTATGCAGCCGCCCCCCCGGCCCTATGCCGAGGTGGATATTGCATCTTTGCGATAACATCTCCCTACATAGGAGGGGGCCCCAGCATCACAGCATAAAGACCCCTGTTTTCGGCAAGTTTGAAATAAGGCTTTGTTCCCCCAAGGCCTCGGTCCCCTCCCCCCCACCACCTCCTCCTCCTACTCTTTCCTCTTGGGTGGGCCAGAGACTTTCCAAAAAACTGAGCAACTTGTGTCTGGGGATAGACCCCCCTTCTGCGCATATACACACACGCAAAAACACACTCGCACATGCACGTATACAGGCACGTGCACACTTACGCACACATGCACGGACACACATATCTTCCACCACCCTCAACCCCTGATCCCGACAGTGGCGTCCCCTGGCTTTTGGCCACGTCTGTGTGGAGCGGTTGGTAAGAGAGGTTGAGATCCAGGGCTGCTGAGGGGAACAGCTCCAGGAGGGGGCCTTGGTGGGCTCATCTCACCCCAGGGAGAGTGGGGGGCCCACAGAGAGGTGTGTGTGTGTGTGTGTGTGTACGTGTGTGTGTGTGCCTGTGTGTGCGAAAGGCCTGAGGGGGCCTAGTCCTGGTCAAAGGTGCCTGGCTGCCTGGGCACTCCAGGGAGCTCCAGAGACAGGCAACCTTTACATGGAGCCTCCCTCGGTACAGACGCTCCACAGTTAGTTACATACAGTTTACTGTAAAAGCCCTCACCACTCATCAATAGCCACACTCACACTCAAACACGCAGACAATAATAGTAACATTCATGACACAGCACATTAATTTTTACCAACAAACATGCTTCATATCAACTAACGAAGCAGAACATAACTGACTATGAAAGTAAGAAAAAAAAAGCCATGTATGCTAATTTCCTTGTCCATTCCTGGCATGTGAGGGGTTTGTCAAGGTCTTACAGTAGGATGGACAGTATAAATATCCCTGTTGTGATGCTGAGACGGGTTGCCAGGTAGGAAAGACATGCATGCCCCCATTTATACCCACATCAGCTGGTGGATTTATAGGACCCTTAAAACGGATCAATCATTTTCCACTCCCAGGTCTCTACACCTCTCATCCCCTCTCTCCACACTTTCCTTTTTGATTCTACACTCTGAGTGTATATGCAGAAAGGGGAGTGGGGTTATATGTGTGTATTATACACTCGTGTGTATGAGTGCACCTGTGTTGCATGAGTGTGTGCGTATACCTTTAATGTATCTTTGCACATACATGTTACACAGATTGCGTATGCGTGTATGCACACGGCTGCATGTGCTTAGCGGCTCAGTCAACTACCAGCACTGGGTGCTTTTCATGTTCATTATCACTTGTTTTATAGTGGAATATTTAAGTCGGGGGGCCTTGGCACGGCTGCGGCTATAGTTAGAGAACAAAGGAGAGCGCTGGGGGTGTCAGGAGGGTGTGGCATGCCGGAGCGCAGCGCAGAGCTTTTCAGTAAGTGTTGCGCCCCACACTTCATGGAAAGCCAGGGGGGCTGGCCAGGCCAGCCGTGCAGGCAGACGGAGCTAAATTCAACTCATTCCTGTATTAATGGGAGCTTATGTGCCATTCCACCTCACTGAAGAGGGCATTAGCCA
>JAPZEB010000014.1:16634431-16662846 GCA_029783705.1 Chaetodon striatus | reverse complement strand
ATGAGAGTGTATGGGAGATGGGAGGAGAAGGGGGGGGGGGTAAGTCCTTCTAAATATGCATCTTAATGGCTGCTCTGTTCCCACCATTCACTCCGAGTGATGGAGAGAGCGAGGGCGAGAGAGGCAGGGGACGAGGAGAAGTGGTGCTGCATGTTTTCGAGTGGGCAGCCAAGACGGGGACGCGGACGGAGAGACAGCGAGCTGAAAAGACAGAATGGTGCGAGCAAACGTCAACAAGAGAAAAGCTATGTAAGGAGCCGCCATACCTGACTCCTTCAACCGTGGCCCCATTCCACAGTGACACACACACACACACACACACACACACACACACAGGCCTCAGCAGCAGTAGTATTGAGGAGCAGAGTGGAGAACTAGCCTCCTCAGGCAGTAGCTGTTTGTCGCTAAATGAAGGCCGGCATTCTTTGGTTTCCCAGGGAGCTGGGTGCCTGCCAGTCCCCCGGCCACTGAGTGCCATTTTATTAAGAACAAAATGGAGCCCCTATGAAAGGAGCCCAGCACTGAGCCTGCACAGGTCTCACTGAGCTGAGCCTCGGCATAAACAAACACCACCTTAAAGAGACAGGCTGGCAGAAAAAATGAGGGACGGCAGGGCCCCTCAAGAGCCCTCTAAGAGATACACACAGCTTTGGGATTGGCAGCAGCTGTTATTGATGAGCAAGAATCACTTTACAGCGGTAAGGTGAGGGGTGAGCTGAAGAATGCAATGACAAACAAGCTAGTTCCTCCTTTAGAAAGTAACTTCGCATTTTGTTCCATGTTGGTTGGAAACAGTAAGATGCTATAGATGAGATAATGACCCAGATGTTAGGGCTGCTCGATGTGGAGACAATCTAATATCACAATATTTTTTACCAAATACATCAATATTGATATTGTGACAATATTGTAGGGTTGATAATTGGTGCTTTCACAAACTACACAATTAGATTTCTGATAAATAATGATCACTAATGTGGATATAATGACTAGGTGGGTGAAGGCAAATAATAGAGCAGCTAGAACAGTCTGGTAAGTGCAGATAATTACATCACTTTACTGTAATGCAGCCTTTAAAACCAGGGAAAGACAACACTTACAATATTACGGTATGCCACATATTAGACTATGCTACAAACACCCACAGAGGAGGTGGTGCTGAGCATCTACTCTGCACTGAGTGCTGCACGTTTCCCCTATTTCTGGTCATCAAGAATTGAAAACTACTCAACTTTGTGTGAAATGCTGCACAAATGCTGCTGTCACTGTCACTTTTTACACAGCTGTCGGCTCACAGAGGAGGAGGAACTGAGAAAATACCATAAAAACCAATCATCACGTCACTAAACAATAAGAAGGGAGGAGAAATTAGTACTGAACCCACACAGATTGGTAGGTTTGTCCCTGCTCCACAATCCTCAGCCTTCAGCCTTGATCCACAGCAAGAGGGTACTTTATTGTGTGCCGATACGGATATTTCATATCAAAGCAACTGGACACAACCAAGGTGTCCCAGCTGAGAAAACACTGCACCCCTTGTTGTGCTTCATTGCCCTTCTGTGTTATGCATCTAACAATCAATTAGTATTTGATTCATTTTAAAACTTGTGTCATCTCTGTCATTTAAAGTGCAACAATATACCTAAACAGCCTAACAATAAAGCGTATTTACAAAGCACTAACATCAGTATAAATTAAGTAATTCACAAAAAAACAAAATGGCAGTAATACCCCATGTTGCACTGTTGAGCCACCCTTCACCACATTAATATAATTACAATATAATGCGCAGCCCTACATGGGTGTCACGTTCAGTAAAAGCAAGTTCCAGTAAATGATTAAATTAAGTCCACCTTAAACAGGCCAGACCTGACAAAGCTAAGCCACCTTACAAAGTGTAGCAGTTTGCAAACCACCTTACAACATCGGCAGTCTATAATCAACATGTCATTACAGTAAAGAAACCTGAGAGGAGAGACTAACTGATAATTATGGACATGTAAGCACACACTCAAACACATATGAAAACCTGAACAATGATACAGTACACAGATTGACGGTGAGCATAAAGCCCACTTATTGGACAGGTGGAGGCAGAAAACAATAGTCAGGTGGTTAATCAAATGATGGATGAATGGGTGGAGGGAAGGTAAGCTGAAGTGAGGAATACCAACAGAGACGCTGTACTGTTACTATATAAATGAACAGCACAGTATCTCGGTCACCTCCCCCTCCACTCCCTGTCCCTTTCCATGATGCACAACATACCTCACTGATAAGTGGATCTGAACTCTCTCATTAGGGAACATAATAAGAGATCAGTGTAAACATACATGTGACGTGCCAAAATATCCAATTCACTGTGTTACCAGGAGGGGTCAGTAACACAGAGTATCTGCTGAAGCTCACTGTCAGTGTGTGTGTGTGTGTGTGTGTGTGTGTGTGTGGAGCGTGAGAGAACCTCTCTGGTTTGTGTATACAAGTACACGAGAGACAGTATATTCTCTACAGTGTATGTGCATGGATTTACTTTATATCTGTGTGTGTGTGTGTCAGATGCCCTGTCATTCTGCCAGCTGAGTTCTGCTCATACTGTACTATATCATGGAAGGTAATAAATGTAAAGTATTAACCCAAACTATAGCAGCAATAAATACATTTGTTGGCTTGTTTTCACTGCATTAATTTTATTTTTTTTTTTTAAATATATCGAGAAATAATTCTAGGTCATTATTCAATAAATAGTAAGTAAAAAGTACAAGCTTTACAACTTGTACAATAATCTATTTATTTGTGTAAGGACCTTGTAAATAAACATTTCTATATCTTATTTCTTACTGCATCGCTTCTTCTTCATCGTGTAGTCTGATTTCTTACAATGCAACCATTAAAAAAATAATCTTTAGAAGAAAAGACACTGTTGAAAAAAAGAACAATCTGGTGTAATGACAGAGCATCATAAAAAATAAGAACAGGGATTTTCTTTTTTCAGAAATATTTAGTTTAGCCACATGCTAAGTTATTTATAGTTAGACGCAGAGTTATTTGTATTTTCCATACATTCTTTAATGCTACAAATGAGTGACAATTATCTACACACATGTAATAATTTCCAAGGAAACATGTGTTCCCAAGGATCTGCATATCAGTACTCCCCTTCTCAATCACACACACACACCATAAACACACACACACACAAAGTATGATGGGACCAGAGCCAACATCTGTCTTTGATATTATTTAACTAACCGCTTATTGTGGGAGCCCACCAGCACCACGGATGGCGTCTAGCGCTGTGTGTGTGTTAGTCTACGAGCGCGCTCCGGCGTCCATTCAGACACTTTGGCAAGCCGCTGTTGTGTTGTTACATCCTTCAGGGGTTGAGCTGCGTGTTTGTGTGTATGTGTGTGCGCGTCGGCTCAGTATGTGCGTCTGCATTTCTGAGAATGTGACTGCATACCAGCGCGCAATGTGTGTTTCCACAGACATGTGAGAACAGTGTGAGTGTGTGCGGTGGCTATCCCCCTCCATAGTGAAAGCCGCAGCCTCAAACCACATCAGAGAGCGTGTGGGAGACAGAATGACAAGGCCAGGAACCAGCCAGCGTCTGCCTGCAGCCACACACAGACACACGCTCGCACACTGACACACACACATTCATACTTACGTACACATTTATCACACTTACTCATCTACTTATTGACACACGCTGTCTCTTACGCTCTCTCCCCCGTCTCTCTCTCACTCTCCCCCTCACACACACACACACACATGTTTAACACCAACCGTCATTACACCACAAGTCCTATCCAGTGGTCACCGTTTAGGCCAAGGATGCAGTCTGCAGCAGAGGGAGATGTTTGTGTTTGCATACTTTCTCACAGACAGACATTGACTGAGCAAGAGGGCAAAATAGGCTTTCTACTGTGGATTTGTTTTAGCGTTTTGACGTGGTGCGACTGTCACTCATTGGTGTGTGGGTTAAATTAAAATGAAAATATTTGAATTATTTATTTATGTCCACCTCACCGGGTACAGAAATATAGGGCACGCAAGCAATAACTAGGCTAACAAAAGCTCTGAAAACAAGATAATTACAGACACGTAAACACGCGCATAGCAAGCACAACTACACATACTGCTACACGCATGTACGCACGCATTGAGTGTTAATCAAAGCACAGCAAAAACATGCACACACGCATATGAATGAACACACTGACACACATATTAGCAGCGGAGACGCAGTATGAGTATGATGCATGCTTGCCTTGTTACACACACACAAACACGATGCTACTGCCAACGAAAGACCATTCATGCAATTTCTCACGCTGACACACACACGCACACACACAAACAAAGACGCAGCGCAAGTGTAGATCATCCATGGGTCAGTGAAAGCTAGAAGCGGTGTTTTTCCTTGCGGTGGACACACATCAATTTCAAGGAAATTGCTCGCCCCATTATTGGAAAGTGTTACCGGAATGTCAATTAAGGGGGAAGTTTTTAACCTCGCACCACACAAATAAACAGTGCACCCCACTCCCCCTTATTAAAGGCGGTGTCAGCGCAGACAGAGAGTCTGGAGGGGGTAGAGGGGAGAGAAGGAGGGATGGAGGGAGGTAGGGATGGAGGAAGGGAGGCCCGGGGAAAGGGAGAAGAGGAGACAGGAGATTTGGTGCTCTCAAAGAAATGCTTTTGGCCCTCCTTTTGTGCCCGAGGCCCTAGACCCTGAGAACCACTCAAAACCCGGGCTCTGGCCCCGACTCAGGCCCACTTAAGGTTAACCTCAACAGGCAGGGATCTGTTTGACAGCTGGTTGGATCCTGTAGGTGCAACTGAAGCAGACCAATTAAGGGCAGGTCAGAGGAGGGGAGGAAGGAGAGAAAGAGTGGGGGGGGTAACAGAGATAGAGGTGGGAGATGGGAGAGTGGGAGGCGAGCGAGGATGGAGAGGCAGATGGTGGGAGAAGGGCCGGAGCAGAGAGGTGTGACAGAGGTGAGAGGAAAGATGTAAAGGAGGGAAGACCAGACATGCAGGGGGGAGTATGAAAAGGAGAGATGGCAGGATAGAGGTGAGAGGGTAGGACAGGTAGATAGATGTGTTTGCTCATTTCAAAACTAGCGGGTACTAAAGCAAATAAACGTTTTGAGGAGAGGAGGAAGAAAAGGTAAAGAGACAAAATGCAAGCAACCATGTACAGACAAATGGCTGACCTTTAAAAATATCACCAAATAAGAGAGAAGAGCAATAAAGGAGACAGAGATAATATGATACGAGACAGAGATTTAGACAAATCTAACAGACAGGAGTATTCAAGTATGAAGGTTACATATTGTAACCTGACAGTATTCCTGTGAAGACAGACAAAGCTCTCCAATGAGCCCTTTAGGCTTGACCAATATCAATTCTCGGTGCCCTTTTCAGAGGGCTGCGGCGCATGGTGGATTTCTACAGGGGCCTGGAAAACGAAAAATAACATAGGGTACATCTCCTTTGTATTGGGAGGTTAAAGGAACAGGGGATGGACACTACACTGCCACACCTGACCACCAGGAACTACTTCAACTACTTCAAAATATATCCTAAAGGTCCAGTGTTAGAGTTGAGCACTGATCTCAGAACGACCCAGAAATATCAGAGGAGTAGCGACAGCACAAAGGCCCGGACGACTTCAAACAGGTACTGTATCACTGTATCTTCTACTGATGCTTTACTGAACACAACCTCCAAAGATGGGTGGAGTGTGCTCAAATGGCTCCGGGGATCTAAGTCTGCGAGCTCACAGGCATGTGAAATGCCTTCACATAGCCAGTGTGTGAGCCTCTGTTTGGAAAAGGGCTTGCCAAGAGCCCCATCACCATAACAGACGAACAGCTGCGGAGAGGCTGCGTGTTCCATATAGTTTGCTCGAGCACACAAAAGACACAAACGGTGCGATTCCTCCGATCGCTCTGGATGGCAGAGCACAAGTCCTGTTGAAATCATAACTTTAGAAAATATTGAAATGTCAAGTTTAATACAGCAGAGATAAACATGGTGTCTTGGGTTTTAATAATTCACACAGTGTGAGCATTAAAGTTTTGGATATAAGATGATGTCATACAGTGAGGAAAACCTTTCCCTGAATTTTAAGAAAGCTAATGGGAATTTTAAGAGGAAAAGCTTCTCTATGGTTTAAAATAGGGATCATAAGAGAGCTTTAAGCACCACTGGAAGCTCCAACTGCTCAGTCAGCCTCTGCCACCTCACACCCTGCATGACACATTAAAGGAGAGAATGATATAACACCGGGAAGTGGTGAGGTGAGAGACTCCTTCCATCCAGGTCATCATCACCTGAAGACAACTGGAGAGTCAGCTGGGGTTGTTTGTCATTAAGGGTAAAGCCTGAGGCATGGTGTTGCACATCATCGAGTTTGTCACCCAATGTCTGGGTCACACTGTGCCAAGTTGTCACGGAAATCGGAGCGCTGCCGGAGAATGACGATCACGGAAAGACCAGGCACATCCTGGATGGCCAAGTAGGTTCGTGCATTTCTCTGCAGAGGAGAGCGGTCAAGCCCATACAGGCTGTAAGAGGGTGAAGCCAGGGTAAATACAACAAGAGAATACAAATCGAGCAAGTACAGCGTGTAATTCCACTGCCCCAAATATGTCCTGTGGTTAAGAAGTCTGATTTCTCAGTTGAAACAGTCAACGTGGAGAGCAGAGGAGAGAGAGGAGAGATTATTATACATCATCATTAGCGTACTACTGACTCCACAGTAATCCTCTGCAAGAGCTCCCATGTCAGTAAAAACCAAACCCCAGCCCCGACTGCAGGAGAAAAGACGCAGAGTGGAGAAAGAAAGGCAGAGGGAGGGGGGAAGAGAGGGAGTGATGGAGAGCTAGAAAGAGAGACAGATCAGGAGAGGAGCAATTCTGAATCTACATAGTTAATGAACACCATTTCACTGGTTACCAGCGGCAACCAAAGTGGCTGCAGAAAACATTCCCATGCCATTCTTGGTCTGTTTTGGGTGAGCGTGTGTGCGTGCACGTGTGTCAAAGAGAGGTCTAACTGAACAAGCACATTCAAACCAGTGGTATTTTTCTCCCTGTTTTCTTTTTTTCTTTTTTTTTAAGTTAAATAACCAGAATGTGGTTCTCCTCCTTTGGACCAAACTCACGTCCATTAAACCAGAGCAACAACCTTTTAGAAACACAGGGAGAAATAACAGGAATGGATGGAAAATAGTACACTGCACAGAGAGGGAGACGATGGCTGAAAATGGTGATGAATTATGTGTGATGATGTGAGTTGTGTGTATGGGTATTCGAGTAAGTGCATATGAGTGTGTAGAAAAAAAGCCAACCGTAAACCAGCCTAACCATAAATGCGCCTTTCCAAGCCAGACCATTAGAGTTGTGCATTTTTCTGAACCTAACTTTGGTTCTGAACTACAACTAACTTTCACCACTGGCTTTGGTGTCCTAAATTGATTTCAGCCACTGATGCAGTTAATGAAAAACGATGTGTTGAAAATCAGTTTATATCAAGAGACACTCCACCAAATCCCATTTGTCTTTGTTTGTTTACTAGCAATGATCATTTTTCCATCTGTAATACAGTAGGGGTGCCGACAGAAAAGATGGAGGGCGAGAGACGCAGGAAAGCTCATGAACCAGACTAAAAACTGTGACTTCATTACTTTATGGGTTTTAGCCTGCTGAGCCACCAGTTCACAGCCCCGATTGTCAAACCGGTGTTCGGCGTAGGAATGCTGAGCAAACAAAAACACTACTGTTTTATTTTCACAAAGTAGCCAAGGGTCTGGCTTCTCTCTCCTGTTTTTCGCCTGCTGCTGTGCATTCCAATAAAAGTCTCCATAGATAATGTTAGCAGGCCGTCGGCAGCCCAAACCTTGGCTCCGATGGCAGTTATGACTGTCCACTGCGGTGTCTGTGTGTTAGTCATCTCAGGATGAATGAGTCACCGGAGAGAAAACCTCAAGCACCACCCAGGTAACAGTTCAGCCACACACACACACACACACATTCACACACTCACAAAACACAGCACTGAGATCAGCGAGGTGAGGGATTGTAAGGCAGGACTTCTAATAGATGGCATTATGCTGCCACCATGTGGCCGATATAAGGATGAACAGAGCTGGCAGAGGCATGCAGCTGCAGAGCATGAAGCTCAGAGGAGACAATATTAACCAGGAGTTAAAGGACAAAAGTAAAATGAGTGACAGATCTGTATGCATATATATTGAAGACCAAGGTGACAGACTGTAGTCTGGACTGGTAAGTGAGCCAGTGCACTGACATGAATGTGTGTGTGTGAAAGCGCCTACATGTGCTTGATGCACCCCACAGGTGCTCTCAATTATTTTTGGCTGATTAGACCTGCTCTGGGGACTGTGTGGGCATGTGCGCCTCGTGACTCCTGAGTCTTACACCTTTATTAATTATATATTAGAACATGTATTTTACTCAACCTCAGCAGATGACGAATCAGCTAGAATGAGAGCAAATCTGTGTGGGTTTGCAGGGCTTTTAAAAAGTCTTGAAAGTTTATGTTAGTTGGTTTGTCAACAAGGACATAAAATCTGTTATCTTATTAACCACAGAAGACACCTACCCTGACTCAGGATGTTCTTAACAAAAAATTTCTGTGACTTTTAAACAGAAGTTTAAATTTAGACTAGTTGAGGAGTCTAAAAGTAAAAAAAAAAAAATACTCAGAAATTAGTGAAAATTGAGCACAATTTCATCAATAATGTTGAACACTGTGTGAATAAATACAGCGTATTTTATAAGAGCTACATTCCCAATATTAACTCCTTTTCCGCTTTCAAATCCCGTCTAAAAACGCACCTTTTCAAGCTGGCATATTCTGCCTGATTTAATGTAGACACCTGCACCGATGATGATTTTATGATGATGATTTTTTTACCTCATATTTCTAATTACAATTTTTGTGTAGTCATTTTATTAACTTTGGTTGTATATTATGGAATTGTTTGATTTTATGATATTTTTTAACTGTGTCTCATAAGGTGTCCTTGAGTGCTTTGAAAGGTGCCTACAAATACAATAAAGAATTATTATCATTTAAAATCAGTAATCACATTTTTTAATATCCAAATTATATTTAAATGCTACTAAAATGTGTGGCAACTTGTGTCAAGCATTATGGAAATTTCATATTCTTCACAAAACATGACAACAACTCACAAAAAAAGTTAAGAAATACAGTTTACTGAAAAAATCTATCTTTAGGAAAGGCGCCTGATTACAACACCATTTTCACAGGGTGAAGCCAATCACACAGCAAACAGCCTGTCCTTCAATTAAAAAACCGTCTACAGATTCTGTATTAAAATGTCATTGGAACAAGTACATTAATAAAATAATAGTTTTCAGGGTACGCACTAGCTCACCCGGTAGAGCAGGCACCCCATGTACAAAGGCTGTGTCCTTGCCGCAGTGGCCACAGGTTCAATTTCAACTCACAGCCCTTAGCTGAATGTCATCCTCCCCTTTTCACACTACATCTGTCCTATTAAATAAAGGCAAAGAGACCCAAAAAATATATCTTAAAATAGCAATAGTTTTCATATTAAGTTTAACACACTAGTATTTCTGGTGCCAGCTAGCTAGGGTTTGACATTTAATCGACTAGTCCACTAATCAGGCACCTCACTAACCCTAACACATGGCTGTGTGCACTGCAGCTAGATGATACAGACCCACAGAATGCTACATGAGGTTAACTGGGAAAGAATAGGTACACCAAAAAATAAACTGCAACACAAAGCACAAAAAACCCTCCTGGAGATTACAGATATCATACAGCAGACAAAAAGCGCCCACAGGTAGAATTTAAAAGGCAGGTGTTGAGATAGAAAAGTGCCACAGTGGCAGAGTCGTGATATGAGGAGCAGATGTGATGGAAAGAAAGTAACTGCTTTTTCACCAGGCCACTTTATCAGCTCTGACAGAGCACATTGTTTTCAGTCCTCCTCGCAGTCCTTACAGCGCGTTGATTCCTCACACTGGCAATTTGGGATTTCAGTTAAGCTTATTTGTGTGTCGCCCAAATAAAAATAAGCTTAATGTAAATGAAAAAATCCACAGTAAGCAGAGCTCATCTGCTGATCTTGGACAGCCAGTAACCTTCCACACAGCAAGAAATACGGCTACAAACACTTAAATATGAGCAAATCTCCTGTTTTACAAGGCAGCATGTGAAACAAGTTTGGTTGCACTGTATAGGTAGTGGTTAGATAGCCCTTGGCACAACAATATTACAAATTTAATCTTTAAATAAATGGGGTATCCATGTAAGTAAGATTTGTTGTAGCTGCTAGCACTATGGCAAGTCAGCAGGGACATATACATATTTAAAGTAGTGAAACTTTTCTTAAGTACCTTGGCAAATGTATAATGGAGTCACTTGAGTTCATCAAGCTAATTAGGAGTGATTAGCAAAGTGACCACAGGACTATTCAACGCCAAAGCAGTTGTTGTTCCACTTCTCATTATCTTAATGGAAAGAGAGAGTTACTGAGTGAGGCAGACACTGAAAAATTAGAGTTAAAAGAAAGGGGGGGAAAGCACAGATAAAGACAGTGAGGATGATATCACTGGAAGGAAAACAGCTTGGAGGAGTTCCCATCGCCATGCCCCCCCTCGCCCGACTCCACGTGGGCCACATCATCAGGCTAATTACCCCAGTAATTACTGTGCTAATGCTGCAAAGGCCTTGAGGCATCCTGTTTTGATTGAGGCCACTGGAAGTTGGGCAGCTCGAGGGAACAGTGGAGCTCTCGATTTGCTGCCAGTGTGCCATTCAACATCTGTCATCCCTGGCCTTTCAGTGGATGCGTCAAAGTGTACTCGTTGGTGCCCGAGAGGTATACACTGTACAAAAACAATATTTTTATGAAAATGCTCAACAGGAGTCCCCCCACTACCCTGGACCCTTAACTGGTATTATACTGGTGTGTCGCTACCAACAACCACTTCACCTTTTAATGACTGTAATCAGAGAACTAAGTGGCTGTGCACACTGAGGCCCTCCACTGCACTTCCCTGCTGTTACCCAACAGCATGACAGCACCAACAAAAACAAACACTACTCTCTACAAGGATGTTCCTCAGAGTTGAGTATCCATGTTATTACTACAATTTGAAGGCGTTCAAAATTATATCACTCAAAAATATTGTAGGAAAAAAATACATATCATAATAAAAATGTGTCTAATAACAGGGAAAAAAACACTTAAGGTGGCATACATTTCCAGTAATTTCATTTTAACCAACATTCTCAACTCAGAATAAGCTCTTTACCTTTTGTTCAAACACAAGCAGACCCACTGTTAAAGAGGCCATTCACCCCAAAACCAAAAATACTAGCAGTGCCATTTACTAGCTTGAATTGTTTTGGTGTGAGTTGCAGAGTGTTGGAGATATCAGCCGTAGAGGTGTCTGCCCTTTTCTCAAATATAACAAAACTTGGCTTGCTGTGCTCTTTCCAGAAATCATGACCAGGATGCTCACACACCTTGTTATGAGGGGTTTCATGTAGGAACCATTTTCTGTCTGCCGAATTACACCCTTCAACCGTATCACCACACAAAAGGAAGCATGCACCTAGGCCGAGGAGGACACCATTAATGTTTACATCTCATGTGGTTACGAGCACGAGCCTCTCTTCCATTAGTAGGTGTGCACTTCTTTCTGCATGCTGGTGGGTGTGCTTCAGTATAAAGAAAATAGTTCCTTCGTGAAACTGCTCACAACAAGTTCTGTGTATTACCTTGAGTAACAGGGTCATGATTTCTGGAAAGAGACATTGCTGTTGAGTTTTTCAAATGTATTTTTTTTGCTGCTCTGACACCACAAGCCGAATGTCATCTAGTTTCATTATATTCGGCATCTCTACAGCTGATATCTCCAATACTCTGCAACTCACACAAAAAAACAATCTAGATGGATAAATAGCACTAAAGGTAAGAGGAAAAATATGTATTTTTGATTGTCCCTGGCTCATACAGCTAGTGTAGGTCAGTATGGTCCTGGTGTAACTGACACTCCCATATAAAACTCTCCACTTCCCTCTGACAGGCTCACTAATGCTGGCTATACGCCATCAGCCCAGCATCCTAATAGAGGAAAACCAATATAAATGGGTGGCAGCAGCTGACAGAGAACCAATTTTGGAGGAGCTTGGTGGACCAAACCAGATCTATCATATCCCTTTTAGTCACTCAAGTTAGCTACGTAACTTCAGCTTAGCACAGAAACAGACAATAATAACTCCATGCTTCATGCAGCTATTATGTCTGACTCTATCGTTTGAGGTATAACATGCCATCTGAGGATGTATCAGATGGTGACTTAGCCGACAACAACAAATGGAAAGCCACATGATTCATTGCAAAAACAACACACTGCGTCCAAAAAGAGGTTTAGTCTGTAACACAAAAACTGGTTGAAACAGATGGGAAATAAACAACTTAACTGCTGTCGAGCGCAGGGCCCGTTTCAAAACCGTGAAGATGCTTTCTAATTCGTGACACAAGTAAGGAAGATCTTTCTTTACGGGGACACAATAGATTCAGTATTCTTGGATTTAAGAATCATCGTAGGTACTTTGTGAGCAGATGGTCAGACTGGGTGGAAGCAATTGCTTTGCTGAAGCCTTATTGCAACTCATGGAAATCTTTGAATAGCTCCCCGCAGTCCCTACCTCAGGTGAATGCTTTCTGTGAGACAGGCTAATTTGCAAATAGATCAGGTGGGGAGAACTGACAGTTCTCTATCACTTCTAATTTTCTCTTTTAAAACCTCGCCAATGCCATTTCAATATCTGATATCTGTGTATTTACGTAAGATGTTCTCCGGCTGTCTTTCATGTGTGTGATGCGCATGCTTATGAATGATTAGGTGCGAGCACACCCTGTGCCTGTTTCCTGACAGCAGAGACTTAACCGCAGGGAACAGCGACATATCTCTCAAACCAATCCAGACAACCCAGAGCTTGTTGGACCAAAGCAACATGCTGAATGTCATTCACCTCATTCAACAAACTGGTTACCACTGAGTTTCCTGCCAGTATTTTATAAAGAGCCTGCATGTGTGTGAGTACATATCTATGTACATGATCTGTTTGAAATTCATCTTGTGTGTTTCCCGTTGGTTTCTGGTGAATCAGGAGGGTGTGACGAACAACCATTTGCTTTTCCCGGTTTATGAAAAAAAGAAAGGAGAAGGAACATTGACTCCCCTTGTTTCATTTAATAGAGAAACTTTGTGAGTCATCGTGCAAACAGAGAGCGTGTCAGACTGAAGTGCTGCAAATCAGCACGAACAAAGCATTATGTAGTTACAGCCGTTCAATCAACAGGAATGATACGGTCTGTACTTTGATTATGTGGTTACTCAGCCCCAGCTGCGTTTGCACACACAGACACATTCATACATAAATAAAGCTCTCACACACTTATATATTTATAAAGGTAAACAGATTTCCACTTAGTTATTGACACTTGCAAACTCATATGAAAAGAATCCAGAATGATTATTACGTCAAGAGATTAATTCATGATGGGTGAGAACAATAAACTGCGCATGTATTTTAAGCGTACATATGACGCGTATCAACTCAGAAAAGGCTCCCTGAGATTTGCGACGAGGTGTCAACCCACGCTCAGGTATAATTTGTCATCATCTCAAGATGCTTCCAGGAGCATGACGGTGACTGCAGATCAGTGCCCAGATGTCAAACCAATACTGTGGAGCTGTGTGAGGAATGAGGTGTGACTCGAGTGACGTTATCAGGTAACAAACTCCTGCTGTTCTGCAGGCAGGAAATGGCGCTCACAGATGCACCTGATAATTAAGTCACATACATTCAGACACACACTGCACATACACACAGAGAAGGTGGCACAAAAACAACGACTATCCAATCCCACAGAGATTTTTTTCCACGTAGGAGTGGCCAGGAGGAAGCAGAGTGTAATTTCGTTTCACTAGATAAAGAAGTTCCACATCCTACAAATGCTATTAATTCTACAGCAGGAAAGATGTGACCTTAAACTCGGTGAAGATGATACTGTTATGGTACATAAATATCTTTAACCATAATGCACAGCCTTACAAACAAGGGGTGACATTTGTATGTGTGTATTGTACACACAGCGACAAACATTCTTCAGTATAACTCCGTATGTGCTGCTGCATCATTGCTCTCATATCAAGGCACTGCTGCTCTGATGTGTCCCTGCACTCCAGAGTAAAACGCCTCCATGCCTTAACACCGCAGCCAGCGAGCTAAGCTGCAGTCGTTTTTGTCACCGTAATTTTCATGAACCAAGTGGTGCCCCGAAGAGGGTATGAGTGATGAGCGACAATGAGCCCCTCTGAATGTATTCTCCTTGCATCCGCGACCAACATGCCAATGTAGCTGCTTTTGCACAGAGGGGGAAAAAAGAAAAGAGGCTGGCAGTCTGAGATGCAGAGAAGACAGGCAGCATAAATGAAGACATAAAAACCATCCCTGCTGTGGGAAAAAAACCTGCCTTTCACCCAAGATTAAAAAAATGACACTTGTCTCCTATAGGTGGAGATACACTGAAGGAATATAGGGTGCAGTTAAGGGGAAGAAAGCAGAACACTGCTGCCTTATATAACCTGTCTTTCTGATGATCTGTTAATGTGTTTTTATTTCTGTCTGTTTTCCATCTCGCTGGCAAAATTGCAGTCCCTGTGGAGCTGCGCGAAGAGGGACGTTGAATAAAAGCATCCGTCAAAGGTATCATGCGGAGTAAAAGTGAAAACAGTTGGATATGATGCTATATTGTGCAATCAGAGCACAAGAATAACACTGCCTCTAATGCTGTGTGCTGTAACAAGACAGGACTGTGTGACATCTCACCCTAAAACACACTCGGCAGGTCATCAGGTCCAGTGCTGTCCCCATTGCTCCAGCAGGTACACTTGACTGTTCAAGTTAAGATGTTGACGTGTGACAAAAGCTTGTACGTGCTTCTTTTCTTCCTTTTCCTTTCAGTCCAGCGATAAATCTCCAGGCCTGACACACAAAGTGCTCCAACTCCAACTCGGAAGTGATGAAAAATGAAAAGTCTATATGACTTCTGACGTGAATTCTAATTGAAATACAGACAATTCTTTCAATTACATCTCAAAAACTATTCCCTCATCAATGCGATACCTCATTTCCAGCCACATTTTAGATCCACATCGAGCACTGTACCATAGAAAACTTCTCCCACCAGACCCTCCCCTACCTATGCTGGTGTCCTGTTGCACCTGTGACACCAGAGAGTCAATTACAAAGTTCAGGCTGGTAATGAGGTCTCCAGTTTCCTGATCCTGTGACCGAGGGACAATACAGAGGTCTTGAATCTTTAATGCATATTCACCGAGCCTGTTGTCCACGTCTGGCATCACTGCCCCCAAAAGATCCAGTAAAACACATATTAAAAGTAGAAGGGCAGTCAGACAGCACAGACCTCTGCCAAGGCCAAATGCCCTTTTTCGCAATGTAAAAACAATGAAACAATTACAAATATTTTGTGCCACTGCCTCATGATTTGGACCAGCTCCAAAATTTAATGAGTTCCTCCTGGGCCCATGCTACACCCTCGCACCAAGTTTCATGTTTAGTCATGTGTAGTTTTTCCTTAATCCTGCTGACAAACAAACATACTGATCCGAAAACATAACCTCCTTGAGATGAGGTAATTATCATAAAATACACACAGAACAAAAATTTGAAGGCAACACTTTTGTTTTCGCTCCCATTTTTCACAGGTCGGTTGGATGTACTGCCAAATTCACGGAAGCGACGCTAAACCTGGCAGGTAGTGAAATGAACATTCAGTTCAAGGTCAGCAGCTCTGGTGGACATTACTGCAGTCAGCATGCCAATGGTACACCCACTGATACCTGTCTAAACCTGTCATCTGTGACATTGTGTTGGGTGATTAACTGCACATTTTAGAGTGGCCTTTTAGTGACCATGCAAAGGCACACCTGTGTAGCAGTCACGCTGTTTAATAAGCATCTTGTTTTGCCACACGTGGTGGATGATTATCTTGGAAAAGGAAAAGTGCTCACCCATTTTTAACAAATTTGCAACTGAAATGTGAGAGAAATAAGTCTTTTGTGTGCATTTAAACGGTCTTACATCTTTGACGTAAATGTACAGTCACAACTTGAATCATTATTCTTTCACAGTTAGAAACATTTAGAACTAGGTAACTTTTAGAGGCTGAAAACTAGCCAGCAGCATTAAGCTGCCAATTTTTGAAACTTTAAAATTGGAGTAATATCATAGGGATATTACTGATATTATTTGGACATAACACAAAACAAATTGCAATCTTAAAGATAAAGGGAGGTAAGAGGGATTGTTGGAGAACAAGACGTGAAGTACAGAGGGACAGAGAGTCATGCTGTCTTCATTTGAGAGCTGCTGTGAATGTCTGAATGATGCCACATTCTCGCAGCACGTAATAAAACTTAAACCATGTTGCACTAAATGACCATATGTACTGTAGCGGCCTCTGAGGGATCAACTTCAGTCTTCTGTCGAAGCAAAAACCAAGGGTGGCATTGTACCATTGTGTGTCTGTGATCATGTACCTGCATGGGTGTGTGTGAGCATGTGTTACAGGGATTTCACTCCTTTGGTTATGGGAAGTGTGATGTTTTTAAGCCAAACCTGTACGTCATTTTTGTGGGAAAAAAAGGAAATGAGGGATCAAACTCACAAACTTTCTCTTCAGCTTGCCCTTGCTGGCACGGCTCGGCTTGCTCTCGACCACAGTCCCAGAGCTGTAGTCAGAGCCCATGTCCAGGTGGTCATCTGCTGAGACACTCTTGCGGAGGTAGGCAGCTCGCGCCCGGAAGTGGGAAAACGGTGACTGGGAGCGAGGGCGGGCCTCAGTGCACCCACCGTGCTCAGGCTCATCTTCGCCTTCCATGTCATCCTCCAAACGCCACAGCTCCCCTGGAGGAGGGTAGATGGGAGGAATAAAAGGCACAAATGATGAGATTAAGGGAGAGAAAGAAAGGAAACAAGAGAAGAGGAAATAAAAAGAGAGGAGAAGGGTTTGAGATATGTGAGACAGATTGGACAGATAATGAATAATTATTTCTACAGCGTAATCATTGCAAACTTACTCCACAAATTGTGGAATGTCATCCCCTGATTGCTTTCATAAAATATTTCCTGAATGTAATCAAGCTTCATTTTGAGGGGGAATATCTTAAACCCAAACATCATTCTCAGCCTGCCTCCTTAACAACTCGATTATGATTCCATACGCTGGACAGAAATGATGGCTCGTGTAAAATGAAGAGGAAGGAACAAATTTGCAGCGACGGTGGTGTTTTTTCTGCAGCTTGACATGATGGCTGAGCTTTCACAGTCGCACAACAGAGATGGATGTGTGCTGTCAAAACGGAGCGCTGCTGCACTAATCACGGCCGACTACCATCACTCTGCATTTGATGTTAGTCAGATGCCCTGTCAGCGTCCGATGCCTGGCTAATAGCACTTGTGAAAAACACTTACTGGTCTTTCAGTTACTTACCTGATGCATGCTGGGTAAGCTACGGTAACTCTGTCCATCAGGGGGAGGGACACTGACATGTAATTTCCAGTGAAAAAAAGCCAAGTTAAAGGCTTTTTTTTAGACCATGAATACTGAAGCATGCTCATGTGTAATGTTAATACAAATTCAAATTGAGCCCAGTGGAATGTGAATGTAGAAAGCATTTTATATATGAAAAAAAAAGTTCTGTGCATGAGATGTCATACCACCAGCATGGTGTATGAAGCTTCAAATGTCACAGTCGCTAACAACTAGCTACAGACTTAGATTTAGTTGTTGTGTGTGCTAGCACAGGATTTGTCCTGATCAAGTGATCAAGTCATTTCATATTGAGAATCTGCCAATACAGAGTCCCCATCCAATGCGTTTGTTTTCCTGGATAATACTCTGCACAGTGCACACTTCAAGTGTATTAAAGTTGAATTCAATCCAATGTATATGCTTGACACTAAACACAACGCTGCATCCAAGCTGTTCCTTAATGTTTTTGTTTTCTTTACAAAGTAAAGTAGACTATAAAATAACAAACCCTCTCTGTCATCTTTTTGGCCTTGTCACTGTCTTGAGGCAATTTCTCTCTGCTTTTAAAAGTATCCTCCCTGAGTTACCTGAATAAACTGCACTGTGTTGAGTGTTTATTTTCATCCTTTGTACATCTTTTGTGCAGATTACATAAATAAATTACTCTGATTGGCTTTTTGCTTGTTTTTTACTGCACTTGTGGTGGTGTGGTGAGTGTGTGATTGGCTCTCCAGCACACACAAGAGACTCTTACACTGAGCTGAATTAAAATGAGTGCACATAAAAGAGGTAAATTACATAAACAGTCTCATACTGTCTTTCCTTATTGTTTATGGTGCGTTTATGGTGTGTGCGGTTTCGCCAGGGGCGGGGCTCAGACCCTGGTCCTTCACTCACAGAGGAGAAGCACTAGTGCTGCGGTCTGTGAACATTGTGAAGACATTGGTTTTGCTTAAGGAGCATAAATGTTACCAGCCAGCACCTGCCCCTAAAGCAATGGACAACCCTCTATGTCTGAGGACAGGCGGAGGACGCTTCAGGGCAGCAATGCAATGCGATGGTGTTGTGGACACTGCCCACTGCGAATGCGAGGGTCCACTACAAACTGTGTAACACATAATAACCAGCTGCCCCAAACACTGGCCACCGAATGGCGATCTTGGTCTAATTGACCTGGATGAAACACTGGACTGGCTAGCCTCAATGGGGTGGAAGGTCTAAGGACATACCCCAGAAGAAGAAGACACACAGCGGAACGTAGCGGAGTTCAGGAGAGACGGACAGAACAGTTGGAGAGTTGACAACGGCTGTACTTGTTGCTGTGCATGATAGCGAGTAAAAACACCTGTGTGACAGCTGACATAAACAAGGGATTGGACATAGCTCAATATCCTGATACAAATTAGAAAAAAAAAAAGCCTTGATCGGCCCTGATACCACTCTTTGAGATTGGATCGGGACATCCCTAAAAACATCTGTTAATCATCAGGCTATGCTTTTTTACAGCTGGATCATAGATAAGTTAACATAGACTAACAAGGGTTTTATAGTTTCAGATAATTTGTAAAGCCAGCAAAATCCTCCAAGTTTTCTGAGTGACCAAAAGAAGAAATACGTTAAGCTTTGGCATCGACTTGTGACAACATCCGTTATTAAAAGATTTCAGCAGCAGGTCGGCAGTGACTGTCTTTGTGAGTTCTTATGAATGATCTTCAGAGTGTGAAATATTACAGTATCAGTTCCACTGTCTGAGCAGCAGCCAAAACGCATCTGGCTTCCAAAGCTGAGCCAAATAACACTGCAACAAAATGACTAGGGAGCAACTCCCAATGCGAGCTCTGAGGCATACTTGTCACTAATATGGGATGTTGCTTAAATCCGTGAATGAAGTGTAGCTGGGTTATTAAACAACTTGAATTTTTTTTTTTTTTTTACAAAAAAGTTTTCTCTGCACTACTGGATGGAGAGATTAAGAGAGAGAGAGAGAGAGTGGTAGACAGGGAGAGACAGCATCATGGTCGATGACAGTGGTTGCTAAGCAACAAGGGGCAACGTGAGACTGTCTCTCTCAATTTGATATTTGCAACAGAGCAGCAGTAGGGCAAGGGAAAACAGACGAAGAGATAGACGCAGACAGACAATCAGACTCAGACAGGTAATGTGAGGACATAAAATGGAATGTCACGATTTAACGACAGGGAGTGTCATTAAGTCTAAAACCATTAGAAGTAGTAACAGTAACAGATTTATTGGATAAGAGCAGCGAGGGCTGGGGTTGGCTCAATGCTCCTCTACCAAAGTGGGGTTACTGAGGACATAACATTCTCGTAGTTCAAACAAGAGAGACTGGGACAGAGAAAGATGAAGTGAGCTGGCTGGAGGAAGGGAGGGAGAGTGTTTGCCAGCCTCGACAACGTCGCAAAGGCTGGTATTTTCTTCACCTTGTGAGTCTGTGTATGTCAACATGGCAAAATGTGGTCCTGGAGAGTCCTACTGAAGCTAGAACTACCACAGAAGCCAGGTGTTTATATGTCTGTCTGTATGTTTTTGGACAGAATTTAGCAACTTGACAGTGTCACAACTGTGCAAGATGCAGTCACAAAACTTCACAGGTGTGTACTTAAGATCAAAATGAAGCCTGAGTACGAAGATCGGTGTGGTCTGAGCAAGGAGGCACAAAGTAAGAGGGTTCAAAGAGGGGAAGGGGCCATTGGCTCAACCACTTTATGCACCTGGCCCCACATTTGTTACGCTGTAGATCGTTGTATCACCACACGCAGAAGTGGTGCCATCACAATATGTTGTCTGGTTTTATTCTTCTTTCATGTTTACTTCTTAATTCTTTAAAGCAGTGGTTCTCAAATAATTTGTGCTGTGGGATTTTGTGATAACCACACATTATTACTGCAATATTCAACTGGGCCTATACAAAAATGTAAGAATGAATTTTTAATTGACTGTACCAGTATATTGTGTGCACCCATTTCCTAAAAAAACATTTGCCATTTGCTCAAGTGAATTTTAAGTGTGTGACACATCACATTATCTTACATCATTTCCTGTTGAAATGAATGTGATATTGGTGCTTGATGTAATTTTAAAATGTTTAAAATGAATTCTTGAATTATTTTGTTTAGAAATATTTCATGTGTAATAGTTGGTTGTCAATTTTTATTTGATATCAGTAAATAAAAACAGCTGCTTTAATGGTATACTATGCAGGACTTTTGGATATCTCTTGGATGCCTCCTGCTTAAGGTCTGGCCCCTGGTCACTACTGTTTTATAAAGCCCAAACCTCACCTGAGCACTGTCGGGGTCGACTTCTATAAACACCCGGAGCACAGAAAATAAGAGGAATATAAGAAAATACATTTAGAGGGCAGAGTCTCTGCAGAAGAATACAATGCTTTTGGTGGGTAATGTGTAATGAGTGAGAGGGATTACTTCTGTCTAGACCTTGTTTTTTAGGAAAATTCAGCATAGCAAAACTTTAATTTGAAGCACTGCATGCTCAAGGAAGTGCTTAAGATTCACTGCATCTAAACAAAAAGCAAATATGCCCTTACATTTTTATTATTTTGGGGAAAAAAATGTTGAGTTTCCAATGATATTTGGAGCACAATAATACAATGTTCCCACTAGCTCTTGGTGTTTTGGTAAGGAAGCCATCTCAAAGATTCACTTTTAGGTCAATATTAATTTTAGGGCTGCATGGTGGCCCTGGGGTTAGCACAAACTGCAGACTGTGTTGTTTAACTGCATTGTGAAAACTTTGTGCTTGTCTGAGTTTATTTCGAAGTTGGCACCTCCTGTGTTGCTGCCTGTCTCTCTGTGAATCCATCGGGACTTTGGTTTACTTCAACCGGCAGACTTTGGCTTATTTTAATAAGTTCCTCTTCTCTGATGTTTGCCGTTTCTTTTCTGTCTTTGTAACGTTGCACATTCCTTTTCTCTCAAAAGCTACACAGAGGACAGAGTGCGGTTTCAGGAAGTGGAGGGCCTCCTGCGCAAGCTTCTTGTATTAAACATCACAAATAAGGATGATAATAACGCAGCATTTTCCCTCATCCCGATACTTGAAATGTGACAATTCTCATCCATCTGGTGGCGGTGGGGAGCTTTTGATCACGTCGAGTTGTGGGACGTCAATCAGCAGTGACAGGCCACTGTTGACTGTGTGTGTCTGTCAGAGCGTGTGAATGAGGAGAAGGTTGTGTGAGGATGTTTGATGTGACGGCTGTTTAGCTTGCTGACAGTTGTGGTGTCTGTCCATGTCTTGGACGCAGTGTTAAAGGGCTGGAGAGGAAGATTACTTTACAAATGACCCACTTTAGAGCCTGAGAGCTGCTAGAAGCAGAATCAACTGATGTTTAATCATCCACTGAGAAATTATGAATGTATTAAAATATACTGTATGTAGGTCACTTTTGAAACAGTTTAAAAGCAAGCTTGAGAATCTTACATCTTTAAGAAATGTTCAGATGAATATTGGACAAATATTTGGTTCTATTTTTTATAAACTTAACTTGTGTTCATTCAGAGTTTTTACAGAAAGGCTCCTTTTTGATCTGTATGACTCAAAGCGTTATACAACAGGTTTCCTTTCACATAAAATCTTCACCTGTAAATGTTTTCATCCTTGAAAAAACCTCATCCATCCATAAGATGAAAGCTATCTCTGTCAGCAGGTTACAGCTTCAGGATTCTCCATGACAGTTTTCCCTTTCAGGTGAAGGAATTGTGTTTGATTTATAAGCAAGAAGGAGAGCAAAAAAAGAGAGTGGATATATCTTTCTTGCACATGCTCCTGCCGAGACAGCGAGCTGCCGTGTGCTCTCCATCAGGTGGAGCAAATATCAAAGGAGCAAAGCGTTTGTGGAAGTTTGAAAGGAAACAGGATAGGTTTGACATCTGAGGCTTTAGTTTAAGCTTTAGTGGCCTCTTTCATCTTGAATCTCCGGCATGACACACTTATCTGATCGATAGTTCAAGAGGCACACACATTATGCGTTAAGAGGTCAGAGAAACTGTCTCCCAGAAACGTGTACGTGAAACAGCGCTGTAAAGAGCAAGACATTTATCGTATTCAGCCAATTACAGGACTGTTGCTATGAAAACATGAAGTGATTTTAGGTGAATGAATGAGAAGCTGCTGCTAAAGCTAAATGGTCCCATTTCCTGCAACATAAGTCAGGCAGACGCAGTCATTTCTGGATGAAAAGAAATGTTCAGAGCGACAATACCATAATTGTGTGAAGTGCATAGATTTTGGGGGAATTTACTCAGGCTTTGTAAAAGTCGGATTAGAGATTTGTTAGAGACATTATGTGAACAAAGGAGTAAATAAACAAACCGAGGAGATGAAAGAATCACACGGTTGCAGTCGATTTTACAAAGCCGCCCGGCGCTGTTTTGGTAAACACACTTTCCCCAAACAGTGAGAAAAATTACTGTAGTTGTTTACTTCCATGTTATCTTTACCTGCAGGTGGCAGAGTGCAGGCCTTTGGGTGGCTGGTGGCAGCGGGCAGGTTCTTTCTGCGAGGAGGACTCCCACCAATGAGATCAGAGTGGTGGACCCTGGAGACTGTAGGAGACTGGGGGATGCTGGGGAGGGTACGGGAATTAGCCAGTATGGGTCTCTGCAGCTTCCTTTCCAGTGACCTGGTTGGACGGCAGAAATAGTCAATTACCCGGAACGTTTTTGTTTCCAGTGATTATCACAATAACAGCCCATGAAAATGTCCATTAAAGCTACCCCCAGTAGAGGAAGCACATTAAGGGATCTTTTAATGGTCAGTATGAAATGGAGGGATGATTACAGCAAGACAAACCTGTTTCAGTGTTCATACAGCGACTATTTTGAGACTGTTAACCTGCCCTTTAAGCTGTTACTGTGCAATGCAATGGCAACACATGTATACACACACACTGGTGTTACACACACACACACACATACAGCTTAATGAGCAATGAGAGCGCAGCTGCACTGATCAATAGTGAAATTGCTTCCACCTCAGCATAATCAAGCTGGAGGCCATTTAGAACACAACCGATTGAAACAGCTTTCTTTTATAGCGGTTGATACCACACGCAGTCCGGTGGGACACCAATCAATAGCCACAATCACAAGATCGGCTTAATAGCAAATTGGTGACAAGCCACAACACAGTCAAATAATCCCGCGTCTATCAATGATGAGACGTGAGGTGGCTTTGTATGTCAGTGTATTTTAAAAGAAGACACAGGAGTGTGTTTTTTTCATCCTTGTCGAAGGTGCAAATAAAGACAACACCCTTTGTTTTACTGCAGTTTCTCATTGCTCACAGCTTTTTAGGCAAGTAGCTGACACAAAAGACTAGATTGCCAGTATTACATTACACTACAACAGATGTTATTAATATTGCATAAAATCATCCCAAAAATCTTTGTGTCTCATGTATAATAGAACAGAGATAAGACCTAAAAAAAACAATACTGAGTCACTGCAGTGAATCCCCCTCCGACGGCAGCTCCGATCAGCCCAATGTGATCAAATTCAATGAAACGTGGCCAGCATTTCAGACATCAGAGTCAGCCTGGCAGAAGTGGAAGATGTCTGACCTCCAGACTGTTGCGTGACTAGTTTGGGTGCAGAACACATGAGGTTGAAAAATCAGCCGAGGACATGCGAGCTGAGTTCCCCAGGGCTGATGTGTCCTGGCGTTTTCAGTGAGATTGAGTGAGATTAGGAAATGAATGTAGCAGGCTGATATTAAAATATGAGATTTATTTGTCTCATTTTGAATTTGACACAAGCATCAGTGGCCAGTTGGGACACTGCACACAAACAAAGTCATCCAAGTCAATGTACTGACAGAACAGTGCCTACACTTATATAGCCTATAGCAGCATATATATAATGATGCAATGTCTATCTTTCTGCTGTCTGTGTGAATAATACAATCTCTGTCTTCATGCGTTTTTGTTCTCTCACATAGCACATGTTCAGCCTGCTCTCACCAAAAAACAACCACATAGTTAGACTGCACAATCAGCTTGTTACGACCTGTACTTTGTAAGGCAGAGGAGGAAGTGATGTAATGTAGCCTGAGAAGCGACAAAGTCAGCGCAAAGTAAGTCATTTTGGGGACGGTCATTTAAGTTGTTTTGGGAATCGACCTATTCTGTCGTTTAGGTGTAAGAGACGGTCTTGCACACACTCCTGTTTCTTTCATCATGACTGATCACCAGCACCCACCTACACCTACTTCAAAAAAATGCATGCTTTGCTTTAATTTTAAAGGAATGGTTTATCATTTTGAGAAATTCGCCTTTTCGCCGCGAGTTGGATGAAAAGATTGATATCTCTCTCACGTCAGTCTATTAAATAAGAATCAGGAGCTAGGAGACAGTTGTGGCTAGATGGTAACCACAGATTTACGAAACTTGTGTGAGCCGTTTCAAAACATTCTAGTCTTGCTGTTTTATGGTATGGTCTGGTTATGTTTAGGCACAAAAAGCACTTGGTTAGAGTTAGGGAAAGATAATGGTTTGGGTTAAAATGGTCACTTGAAACATGGAACACGGATTCTCGTGGTAGTTTCTAGGATTACCATCTAGACACAACCCTAGGAGACAATTAGCTTAGCTTAGCATAAAGACAAAAAACAAGAATTATTACTTTAAAGTCAACTTTTAGAGGCATCACATCAGTTTAAATGCAAGAAAAACTATGACTGCATAAATATCTCATATGAAAAAAAAAGAGGGGCCATAATTCTAGCAGCTATAGCATTACAAATTCATGCATTCACCCAATGAGAATTATCAAATATCATCAACATTATCTGATGTAAGACAGCCAATTACATCAGCCTTTGATCTAAGCATGGGATAATATCTAATCCATTAAATGCTTGACTTTACAATCGCAGATTATCAATCAGTAATTAATTAATGAGAGAATCAAATGATGCGGCATCATTCAGTCGTACATGCATTACACACTGAACGGCGGCCTTCTTAGGGGCATGACATCATTTTCCACACAAGTGCTCTTGAGTAAAACTCTAAAATGTGCTTGTGTTTGTGTGAAATACTTCACCTCTCTTTTAACTCCCTTGGATGTCTGGCTCAGGATGTATTTTCAGGCTTGGGGCTATTTATCACTTGGGAGCTATCAGGTAAACCGACAGCCAGCTCTAAGTCAGCACATCCGCAGGCTCGAGAAGCAAAGTACTGACATCTGCCCGCTGTCAGCTAGTAAACTACTCCCCTGATAGAGAAGGTGGGTGTTGTAGTTGTGAATATTTGACCTGGGATCAGAGAATCCCTGGATGAGATTCAAAGCAGAGCCATTGAGGAGCTGGGATGGTGTGATGATGAATAATGCTTTTGTATTGCTGAATATCAGAGGAAGAGCTACTGATAGTGACTCTATACATGCAGGCATAGCACACACACACACACATACACACTCTTTGATAGTAATAGAAACAGGCAGGTCTCTCACTCCACAGAAATCTATACTGACTTGCATGAAAAAGCAGTTGCCTGAAGCACGCGCACACACACACACACACACACACACACACACACACACACACACATATATATACGCAAACCCCTCACAGCTGGCATGAGATAAAATAACTCAGGGTCCAGCAGTAAACACATGCGCACACGCACAACCGCACAAACACAGTTGTTGGCCTCCCACCAGCACATCATGATGATAACACACTGGGCTGAACAGCCGGCCCAGGCCACTCTGACAATTTGGGCCTCACTCATCCTACAAACCTGTTGCTAAGCGACTCTGTCTACAAAAAACAGGGGGAGAAGAGAGGAGAGGAGAGGCTTATTTCTTTTATTTTTTTGCCTCTGAGCAGTAATCTGCATTTTCACAAAAACAATGTCTTGCCCTGAGTTGTAAGCATCAAGTGTACCACACATTTTGTTGTTGCCTAATGTATTATCTCTGGTGCTGCAGTCAACAGAGACAACTCACTTTCTTTGTTGGAGTCTGTGCGTGCAACAGCGTTAAAATATGACAGAAAATGAAAAGATGTTTTTTTTTATTATTAAGAAGTCGAGAGAGGAGAGAAAGCTAAAGCATTAAAGGATGACGATGTGATGGCGATGTGTGAAAATACACGCTGTGTAAAAATGACTTGAAAAATGACAAGATGGTGTGTTTTTTTGATGAAGCCCACATGCCAACATGTTCTGCACTTGTTCTTGAGCTCTCCTCCTTTGGCTCTCTGGTTGCTCCCCTCTATCTCTTTCTGCACTTGATTGACAATAAGGAGAGCTCAGAAGACCTCTGTTCTCTCTCTCGCTGCAGGCTAAAACACGTTTTGCTCACACTATCGCAAGAGCAGGTTTTAGTTCAACGGATGTACAGCAATTTGTATTAGTGACCTATTTATTGCTAAAATTAGCACATGCAAGCCCTTGACTCCTCTCTCTCAGCTGTGCAACGTGAAACAGCGACTGTTGAAGTATTTTCCCAACCCTGACATGAAAACCTATTTCTGAACAGTTGAGCAGAGCTACGCATGGCGAGTTTATTCCCTCAACCTTGACTCGGGCTGCTGTATAGGTTGCCACATCATCACTAAAGCTTGACTAACTGCGAATCTGTCTCCTGCAGCATGATGAATGCTGTATCATAGTGAATGCTGTAGTGAGAACTATCCGTGGTGCTGAAGCAACTTGTAACACACACACACACATACTCCTTTTTACACACATTCCCACAGAGGTTTCATGAAACTGTCTTCCAACCCATTTTAAGACTGAACACATACTGAAACAATTCAGAATAATGAGCACTAGCCTATATATCTCTTTTCCAAATCTAATCTTAACCACTCTCCTGCAGCTCTAATGAATGCACCATTTATTAATGTAATGCTCTTCTGAAGCCAGTTTAATAGCACATGGTTATTCATTCATAAGCCAACCTCACTGCTTGGTAGTGAGCCATTCATTAAAAATCTTATTCAGTATTCATGTGTTCTCACTGGTGGACCAAACAGTTTGGGGAACTCCCTGAGAGGAAATGCCCACTGGGGAGCTCCCCCGAAAACTGAATACCTCAGAGGGCTTTCTTTCTCTTTGCATTCACACTGTCTACAAGAAGTGATGTAAGTGATGATGATGAAATGATGTAAGCCAGCCTGCGGTTGGTAGCAACATCACTTATGCTCGACATATTGTTAAACCTGGACTTCAGCCTGTCTATTTTTTTGTTTTCTTCTATTTTTTAGATACGAGCCGTTTCATGTGTCTCTTATTTACCTGGCTAAATGTTTTTTTTAAAATGCTGGTTCCCTTTTGTACAGGGAGAACACCTACTCCGAAATGGGCTTAGCTGCGGTAATGTCACCCATTGCTTCATGGACTCCCGTTTTAAAGCTTCAAGTTCGGCATTGCGGCCGCACATCTCAGTTTTTTGTAGCTAGAAGTGACCATATTTGGGCAAGAGGTGGGTGCTGTGGAAGAGTGAGGGATGGATCTGACTGAGAGGCTGAGAACACTATCGACAGACAGCCTGTCACTCAAAGCAGCCCGCCCTTATTTATGCATAAATTTAAGCCTTAAAGGAGAAGTCCAGTATTTTAAACTTTGAGCCCCATTCCTGGGTTGTTAATGATGAAATAGAGTGGTTAAGACAAAATCCTGATGATTGCTCCTTCTCTGAGAATTTGAGAGAATTTGGCTTTCCCCTGCCTGGCTTAACAATGCTGTCTATGGCCA